>JADRCD010216760.1:9635-39011 GCA_019843815.1 Montemys delectorum
GTAGAAGTAGAAGTAGAAGTAGAAGTAGAAGTAGAAGTAGAAGTAGAGGTGGTGGTGGTGGTGGTGGTGGTGGTGGTGGTGGTGGTGGTGGTGGTGGTCATGGTGGTTGTAGTAATAGTCGGAATCAGTAAAAGTAGAAGTGACTTCCCGTGTTTTGGTATAGATTTTCCAGAAAGCAGAGGATCCAGTGCCCTTGCCAAGGAGATCCAGAGAAACACAGGAAACTCATTTTGCAAACCTACCATATCGCAAGCCTGCCAAGTGATGGCCCAGTTATTAGTCTACTCCAAATTCATCCTCTCTCCAGTTCATGCAAGGAAACTGCAGAGAGCCGGGGAAAAACTCTCTTATAGATTGCCATAATCTTGCAAAGACAAGCAGCTCAGCTGATTCACTCTGGCATAAAACATAAGCAGCATGCTTCTTCACAGAATTTAAACTCAGAAAACCTTAAGCCAGGAAAAGATCCTGTTTGCATTTTATTGTATTCTCTGTTACTTAAGCAGCTCTGGAAGAGTAAAGGCCCCACCATCAATATGCTCCCCATCCCAGCCATGAATGCCGGGTCCCAAAATTCATGTATCCCCCAGAGAAGGGCTAGTAAGCCACCAGTACAATTCAAAATTAAACTGTTTGCATTCTGATATCATAATCATCTGGGTTCAAATATGGCCCAGCTACTACATTCAGCAGAACAAACACCAACTGGGTATAAGATACATAATAATGCTGCTTAATAAAACCAAAAAAAGAAAAGAAAGGAAAAGAAAAGAAAAGAAAAGAAAAGAAAAGAAAAGAAAAGAAAAGAAAGGTATTATGCAATTAGTACACATTTCAAGGAAACTGCCAGTATGAGAGTCTGTGTGAAAGCAACCTACTTATTCCCTGACATAGTTAGAAGCTCTATGTGGGGAAGAGAAAATACAAGATCCAGCAAGATACTAGAGTGATCAAAGACTATGTCTACAACAAGAAAGGCATGTCGTCTGCAGAAAAGCAAGAAGAATAACGAAAGCTGGAGGGAACCAACCAGGAGCACTACCTAGCAGTAAGTCCCTGGCTGCAGCATGGCTGCAGACACACATGCCCTCTCCTGCCACACCATCTGCCACACAGCTACCAGCTATGTGCTGCAGCCCTAACTGTCTGGGGTTCATTTTGAAGCACAGAGCTCAAGGAGCTCCTTCAAAGTTGGATAACATACATTGGGCATTTTTCTTTAACTCTGGGGCAGAAAAACAAATGTGTGCAAAGCTGATAAAGTAAGAAGGAGACATGGGGTATTGGGATGAGGAAAGAATTCTCTTCCACTTTTAATAGGAAAGCTCGAAAAAATACATCAACACTATAACATACGGGATTTGTAATGTGTCAGACCAAAAGATGCACTGAGGGGTTGGCTTTGTGTAGCTGTTTCATGTATAGCTCTAAACACAATCGCAGTGGGCACGGTATTTTAGCTATGCAAAAGGAGAACCAAGACAAGCATACTCTTGTCATGATAGCCAGACTTGTAGAAGCTGGTTTCATACTAAGAGGCAGCCAGTTGTAGTTCAGCCAACATACAAATCACGTCAAGATGGGCTTCCTAAAAGGGACAAGAAAGAGAGACTTAAGAAGAAAAAGAGAGGTATAGTGCCCTGAGAAGCTGGTAGTGCACCCTGCAGCCAGGGATAAACACACTTGGGAATCAGTAACTACAGAATAGAAGCTACTTCAGTGTTTAAAACCCAAGGGACTTCAATATAGGCACTGGTCACTCAGTTGTCGTTACTGTTAGCTATAAAAGAGTTGCTGGAAAGCCACCATAGATGGTGGAGTCACCACAGGCAATAGGAAGCTAATATTACCACAAGACAAGGGGCAGAGAGAACAGCATGTTTCTGGAGGCAATGTTATGCGGCAGAACCATAACCATCATGGCTAGTCCTTCCTGGCAGGATCCAGGCCATGGTGAAGAGGCATCTGCCACTAGAGATGCTTTTAATCTCCCACTGGCTCAACAGAGCCTGGAAAAGGGCATTCTGTGGAGGTCAGCCCCAAATAGTACAGGACGGAGCAGAATGGACCAAAGGGCAAAGAATCCAGGATGTATCCACCTTTCCCCAGGATGGTAGATCTAGATCAGCACTCAAACATGAAGATACAAACACTCTCCTGGGCATCTGATTAAAATGCAGGGCACGTGGAGTGGTATACAGACTCAAGGCTCTGTTTCTTGACCATCTCATAAATGCTGCTGATACTGCCACACTTGGAAGAGGCCACATTCTAACTGATCTGAGTTACAGGTAGACTATGATACAGAGAATGCAGCCACATTCCTCCCCAAAACAAAAGTACGTGCATGAGAATTTTCAAATGGAGAAAAGTACAGTGGAAAGCACAGGGGACTGAGGTCCGCATAGCAGGAGGTGATGTTTCTTACCACATCCTCACATTTTTATTGATCAAGTTATAATGAGATAAAGTGTATGGCCCCAATGTTCATGTCTGAGGCTGTAGGCCCTAGTTCCCCAGGATATAACTATCTATAGACAGGACATTTAATTAAGTTAAAATTAATTAGCTGAGGTTATTAAGTTAAAGTGAAGTCATTAGGGTAGATCTTGACCCAGTGTGACTACTGTCATGAGAGAAACAGAGAATAACCAGTGACATGGGCACCAAAGGGAAGGTGGTGTCCCTTTGCTAAGGAGAAAAAGCCAATGCTGACAGATCTCCATCCTGAGTTCCAGGTTCCAGGGCTGTGAGAGAAAGAAAAATCTGATATTTAAAACATCCAGTTTATGGTGTTTAGTTATGGCACTCGTGGCAGATTAATACAATGGGCTTCATTTTGCTTCTTAATACTAATTTAACCCCATAGGCTTTCTGCTCTGCATGCTGTTCTGTGGGAAGCAGAGCTGCAGTAGCTGGCTTACAGAATGATGACCAGATACAGTATTGCACCAGCTCCAGCTCTTAACTGTCCATGTCACAGAAACACAGAAACAGAGGTAGAAACAGAGACAGAGACACAGCCGAACTCCGACAGCCATGACTACTGGACCAAATATAAAACCAAATGCTGTAAAGCACAGAGGAAAATTAAATCCATCCTAACTAAAAAGGTAGGGGTGGCACAGAGGACTTCAGATGGATTCTGACAGGGAGACTAAGAGAGAGAATTTATCCTAATGATGGAGCAACCACAGCCAAGACTAGGAGTCACCATGAAACCAGATTCCTTGTCGCACTTGGAACCAGCATGCCATCCAGCAGTGGGGGTAGATATACTCGGGGTAGTGGGACAGACTCACTATAGGATAGGTGAAATTGAACAGAAGTCTCAAGCCTTTTGGGACAAAACACGTTAGAAAATGAAGAATAATGAAAATGAGAAGGTAGATTAGGGAGCAAGAAAGGGGACACTGAGGACAGTCACAGGACTGTCACATACCGTCTACCTAAGATGTACCTAAAGTAGGTTTTTAACCTGTGTGTTGCAACCCCTATAGGAGTCACATATCAGATATCCTATGTATTATATACTTACAACTCATAAAGTAGCAAAATTACAATTATGAAGTAACAATAAATTAATTTTATGGTGGGGGTACTCACAACATGAGGAACTGCATAAAGGGTCACAGAGTTAGAAAGGTTGAGAACCATTGTTCTAAAAAGACAAAAATAAACTTTCTAATGAATTACTTTCAAAGTGAACTTGACATGTCATCATCTCTTATCCTGCTACCTTAGACCCAGGGAATCAATTGGCAACAAACACAATTTCAAAGCTGGCAACTAGAACATATAGAAGTAAGCATCACAACCCAGTAAAGGAAAGGGAACTGAAGCCTGAGATACAAGTTCTAAGCTACACAGACTAGAGCCGGGGCTTCAGCCATGGTAGCCATGTGGCTACCAGGGCTGCTAAAACCAAGTAAGCACCTTTGATCAGAGCATGCGTGGACCCAGGGTCTGCCATTGTCCTGACGCCAAGCACCCAGACCTCGAATTTCACTATTTCCAAGAAAGAAAAGTCACAGGCTGGGTGTAGAAAGAAGGGAACCAAGTTGTTCTTGGCTTCTGAGCACTCAAGAGTTCAGAATGTGGTAAGATGCAGAGAAGCTCAATATTCAAGGAGCCTTCACCTGGCGCTGACATTAAATGCTTATATGTGAGGACAGAGCCCTGTCTCACTGAAAACATGGTATCTGTTGATAAATCAACCTGGAGTCTCACATCCGGAAGGAAGGGAAGCATGCAGCATTGTATGCAAGACTGGTTTCATGCACAAATGATCAACTTAATCGAACACACTATAGTCCAAGGCCCCCAGCACACATGTAGCAGAGGCACATATGCTTTGTCTGGCCTCAGTGGGAGAAGATGTGCCTAATCCTGTAGAGACTTGATGTCCTAGGGAAGGAGGATGCTGAGGGAGTGGGAAGCACACTCTCAGAGGGAGAATGGGATGAGGAACCGAGGAAGGGAGACTAGGAGTGGGGCAACGTCTACAATGTACATAAATAAAATAATTAATTAAAAAAAGAAAGGAAAGGGTTGTATATATCTGAGGAACAGTAACAAATTGCCATGGAGGATTTTAAAATAAGCATTTGAGTAGCACTCTCTATCCCAGCCATAGGCAGTGTATTTCAAAAGGGCATGGAGAGACCCTTAAAGGACCCAGTGAGACCAGCACAGAGCTAGCGTCCAGACAAGGAGGGGACAGGAAACTGTCCCTGCAATTCTTATAACCTTTAAGAGCACACATTCTCCTTCTTGTCTGAAAAGTCTTGAAAAGTAAAGGTAACGAGATGGCTATAAACTGGCATGTGAATCAGAAAAGGATTTAGCTTCAAAGTCCAGAATCACTTTAAGAGGGAGAAGAAACTGTATGGAAAATTCCAGAGATTTCACTGTTATGATTTTGCCGAAAGGTCAGAAAATCCAGCATAAAACTAGTTACAGTGTAGAGGCATCACTACAAGGCAACTTTACACTGACAGTACAGGGGAAGGATGGCGCAGCAGCAGCAGCAGCAAATGGAGTTTAAGGTTTACAATTTATTGCTGTTGTGCCTCTCTGGTCCTACCAGGTATGACTTCCACTAATAATTTTCAAAGAGTTTATTATCCATGATGTCTCTTATTCTTTAAATAGGGTACACTTTAATTCTGCATCTTTGCAAACTTCCTGAGGGAAGTTACACCTTGTCAATGAAAGGTCAAAAGGCCTTGGCTTTAGAGGCTGCAACTGTACCACTCAGAGCCTTTTCAACTTCAGGAACAAATACTTACACCTCCCAGGCAGTACTTATTCTACTACTATCTTGAGATGTGAATGAAGTCTCTGTTCAGCTTCATGCACCACTGTCTCTCAACAAAGGCAGGCTGGGGTGTAGCTCAGTGAAAGAGCACTTGTTTAGTATGTCAAAAACTCTGAGTTTCAACCAGAGCACTACTGAAATAATAAGCAAATAAATATATTCTGAACAAGCAAAACAGTGCTGAAGCATGGGACCTCAAAACAGCATGCCTTTCTCCTTAGGAACAGGAGACCTGAATACAAAAGCCTTCACTCAACATTATCATTTGTGCTCCTGCAGACAAGTCCCCAGGAGCATCAACCCACTCCCACCTGAACAGAAGTTGATCACCACCTCCACCTCCATGGCTCTTTATAAGCCTGGAGTGGCGCAGGCTACCTTGCCCACACAAATGGAAGTACATACAGTACACTGCTCGCCCTGGCTCTGAATCTATTGTCAGATGAGGTTCAGTGGCTAATCTAGGTCTTCAAGTCTGCCCCCACAAACCAGTCAGCAAGCATGCACTTCACATACAGAACATCCATCTTCTGCACTGCAGCAGAGCCCTGTCGAGCTCAGCCAGCCAACATCACATGGAACTTTGTTTTTATCCTTAGAGCACTTCACTAGACCTCAGAAGCAAACCTCGACATCAACAGTCCCTGAGTGGCAAGCAACCACATGCATCAAAGTATAAAGTTCAAACTCAACTCCAAGCCCAGTGCAGTAGTCTTTTTACCATGTAAGTGAGCCAAAATATAAACAGAACTTCCCATTTTGTAGCACAAAGAATGAAAAATGGAGACCAAAATTACAGACGCCCATTCACAGTGAGTGTTGGCAGAAATGAATATAACCATCATCTAAGCACTGAAACATGGAAAAACTGCACGGGAGAGCAGTAGTCCAGAAATTCCTGTAATCTAATCCTGCTATGCAAGTGTATTCTACAATGATGTCATAAATTCATTTTGTTCTTAATATATGTTGCTTTTATGTTGACTTTAACAAAATTAGAAACAAACTGAATTTTCCTTGAATAATAGGATTTTAAGTGTACTGAGTCAAAAACGGAGACACTTCAACAAGTAAAAGGGTATCCTGGGAAATCCCAGTAACCTGTGCATGTCACAGCTCCCAGCTGTGGTGTGTGATCACCGTCACCCACAACCTCAAGGCTAACCTCAAGGCTAACCTCAAGGCCACTGGCCACAGGTCGATCTTACTTGAAGCAAAGGCCAAACAACCATACTTCAGATGAGAGAGAGAGAGGTACCTACTTACTCCACCACAGTGGCACAGTAAAACTAAGACACTTTTCACAGTCCTTACTTTCAAAATATTCTGGGTTTCATTCCACTTGTTTGTCCATTCCTTGGTCAATTCTTGGACCTAGGATCAAAAACATAAACATATAATGATTTTATTAAACATACACTACGCAAAGATGAACTAAGTGTGTGTGTATACCTGTGAGCATATATATATATACACACACACATATATACATATATACACATATATATATACACACATACGTGTATATATGTGTGTGTATATATCTATATGCATACTTACACGCATACATACACGCACACATACATACACATACATACATATGTATACACAGGTGAACTTAGAGAAGTGACTTCTTTGGATTATTAATCACTTACAACTCTAAGGATGACAGTAACACATTAAGCGTGTTTATTTTCCCTGGACGTACTTTAAGAAATAACCATTTACTTTCCTTTCTAATTGGATGTGGTGGTTAAATGACCTTGGATGCTACAGTTTTATTTTAGGAGACAATTTGCTTTTGTAACTAATTAATGGGGCTTATGAATCTCATCTACCTTTGGGTAAAGGGGAAGATGCTTGTTTACGTGATTCTTCCAGACACAGCAAAACTCTACTGATAAAAACCAGTCCCTTCTCAGTGGCTGTAACTTAGGGAAGGGAAGGGCCCCATAGCTGAGTTCAACATAGTTGGTGAGCGGTTCTCAAAGCAATCAAGTTTTCATCAAGTTCCAGGAAATGTTTTAGATGATCCTCATGATTAATTCACTGAGAAGCAAAAAAGTAATACCTGAATCAAGAGGTTAGAAAAAATTGGAATGAAAAATATGCTGTGTGGAACAGAAGACAGAAGGAACTAAAGGAGTGGCTACAGGACAGGGACAGCGGGCCTCTCAGGGTTCACCTTCTGTCACCTGACAGCCTACCAATGCCGAGAGCAGAAACCACCTCCCCTAAGCTCTGTACTCCCCACCCAAGACCCCTCACAGAGGTATCTGCTCTACCCCTCCTGAAGGAAAGGCGCTCTACTCTCCATGCTCACTGAAGCACAGCAATACCTACTAAACTGTGTGTGTTGCTGGAGGGGGAAATGGGGATCTGTGGTGGCCACCAACCAGGGGGAAACAAACCTACCTGATTGACAGGCAGTGGCCATTCACTTACCACAAATAACTATAACAACTCAAGTTTTTAGATGTTTCTCCTTTCACTAGTTATTGTTATATGTGTCAAAATTTGTCTTCTTTGTGAACAAAATACACAGGAGTGAAGAGACACCCGACCCCCTCCATATCATTTCCTGCCTATCTCCAATGCTTTGATAAGGCTGTAGTTATGGTCAGCAACCATTCATAACCATGGATCCTTCAAAGGACAGAAGTGAGCCACATGACCACTGGAGTACTTTGTTTTAAGAAATCTTTCAGAAGAGGATTTTCTTATATCTTTTCTGTCTGAAGAGTTGGGGATAGAGTAACAATACTCAATTTTCTAATCTATACTATCAAATGAGTAGACACATGAATAGAAGAGAAGATGTTCAGCAAATGGATATGCCTTCTACCACCATAAATGTCCTTACTGAAGAAAGATGAACCAATCAATAATAGCAAAGAGACCCACATCTGGACAGTTGCAGAGTGAGAGATTTTGAAATGCTTGGTTGTAAATGGGATGTCTGTATCAAAGATGGGGCCCCAGGGCTAAGTGAGTGATAGTGAGTGAGTGAGTGAGTGAGTGAGTGAGTGAGTAAGTGAGAGAGTGTGTGTGTGTGTGTGTGTGTGTGTGTGTGTGTGTGTGTGTGTGTTTGGATTTTTTACTTGATTGGCTAATTGGTTTGGTTTTGTTTCAGCCTGCTTGTTTTCTAAAGCAAAAGAGAGTGAAATTGGGTTGGGGGGAGAGGTGAAGTACAGAGGATCTGGCTTGAAAAAGCATGATCAGATTATCTTTTGTGAAAATATTTTTTCAATTAAAAAAAGTAGAAATCCATCCATTTCAAATATAACCAAACACTCTGAGCTTTTACAAAGTTCTAAGTATACCTTGGAGTTATCACTGTTTAAATCAGATAGTCTTTATTAAAAGTATTAACAAAATCCAAGTATGTGTTCCAATTCTGACAATGGGACAGAATAATAAAGCAGTTAGAAAGATCAGTAAAAATGATTAAGACAGGCAACCATGTCCATCACAGAATGAAGAAGGCACTCTAATTAACATGGTAATTGGTTTCTATTAACTTGCTGAGCATTCCTGAAACCTATAATTGATAAACAACCACACCCAGACATTCCATTGCACTTAGGACTGGAAGAGGTAAAATATAAACTTTCATGAGAAAATAAGAATTAAGAAATGGACATCTTCACTGACACTGTTATTAGATAGTAACCAAAACAATTACCCTACCAAGTATGAGCAAGTTCCTAACTACATCTCAATGTGACACACTGTAGTTGCTGAGTTTTTACCATCAGACCACATGTTTTCCTTTATGGCTATTTTAATCATTCAGCAGCAGAAAAAAAAAAAAATGTGAACTCCTAAACAGCTTTTATTGTCTTTTTATTTTCCCAGAGGGCATTAAAAAAATTAATATGATATATGGCAGCCATAAGCTTGTTTTTAAAAATGCAAGCCTCAAAGCCAGTCCTATGCTCGGCCTCTCTGACAGAGTATCCTCAGGTCTGGTCCCTCACTTCTGTCCCCTTCGTGCCTCTTAACCGGGCCCTGACCCAGAGCACTTTCAGTCTAGAATGCTAAACAACCCATGGCAAAATCAAGGGCTCCAGAAAGCTAAACAGTTCTTTGCTCTAAGTTGTGGGAATATCTGTGAATGTTAACTGTCTAGATCTCTACCTGCTCTGCTGGTTCTGTGGCCCCACTCTCTGTAAGGAGCCCTGCTGTGACCTTAACTGCAGCAAGTCATTATGCGCCCTTTATATTCTGTGTACTAACATGTAAATGTGCAATACATAAAAAGCTAACTATTACTCATCTTGAAGCATTATCATGGGCCACATGTGGTGGTGCATGCCTGTAAAGATAGCATTCTGAAGGCTGAGACAGAAACACCATGAATTCAAGTACAGCCAACACTATACAGTGCTAGTCTGTCTCAAACACAAGAACCAGACTGTGGCCATAGGGTTGGAATTAGAGATCAGTATAACAGAGAAAGTATGTCCCAACCAGTGGGAAAGCACAAGTGTTCTACTCAGAGGTGAGAACTCAGGGACGGACAGTCTCAAGCTGTAACAAACATGGACTTAAAAAATAGTGTCAAAGTTGAATGAAAACACAATAATAACTCAAAGTATCACTTACTCTTGCTTCATTCTGGTGAAGTTTTTCCTCCATACTTAAAGCTGTAGGGGAGTCCAAGAGGGCAATCTACAATTTAAATCACAAAGATATCAGCAGTTAATAGACAAAACTGATGAACATCAAGGATTTCCCCAAATTACCAAAGAGTTTCATAGCAATATAAATGCCATAACAGCCACATTTCACTAAAGTCAAACACATCTTAATCCCTACAGTTTCAAGAATTCCTTTCTCTGATGTATATCAGAAACAAAGTTCAAAAAGTAAGACACCCAAGTCTTGCTTAACAGTTAATCCACATGGAAGGACACAAACAAATGTCACTTCTTTCACTGCGCACGGCATCCAGTATATGGCCTGGCTATGCAACAATCTATGTTCATTTCTTTACCCATGCTGCAGAAGGGTAAATTCTGAAGTGATAAACACCAAAATCTGGTGGGAACCTAGAACCAATGGACAGCCTTGGACGCACTAGCAGGTCTAATAGCGAAGGCTGGACCTGAGGGGCAGAAGCACAAGTGCCCTACTCTGTCTGCTGCTCTTGCAGCCCGAGACATCACAGGAGAAAACAGAAAGAGTCCAGCACCCAGGCAAGAATTTAACAGAACCGTGTTTATATCGGGTTATTGCCAGGGGCCAGCCCCAGCCTTTTAGGGTTTGGAGCTGAGATGTAACACAGAGTTGGACAACAGACAAAAATCTGATGAGCTCCTGCCTTGTAACTCTCTCTAACTGTACTGGGGGCTAGAAGCTGATGGCTTTTGGAAACTTAACACTCTCTTGCTTATGATGTAGTTGAAAATTGTTGGCTTCTTTTCTCTTTAACTCTCTGTGCTTAAATAAGCACTGGGAAAACTTACCTCTTTGTTAGTGTTCTGTGTCTAGATAAACTCTAAAAACTTAACTCTTCATTACTATCCTGTGCTTTAATAAGCATGGACAACTTAACTCTTTAACTCAGTATTTGTGCTAAATAAGTGCTAATTTCTAGTGACTTAACACATGCTATTTAGCAATGGGGAATTAAGTAAAAGGATTTATTGTTAGAGCTCCCTCTCTGTTAGTCAGCCAGGAACCCCTCACTGGCTAGGCTAGAGGCTTGGAGCTTGTTAACTCTTTTTGAACCGGAGAGAAAAGAATGAAAGGAAAGAAGTCACTCACACTGGCTGAATGGGAAAATGGCTTCACCACTTTTCTTTATTGCTCTCAGCCTTTTTCAGCCTTTAGACAAAAAGTTCTCTATGTAAGAATTACCTCATAGATAAAATGAAACATACTAGGGCAGTTTCAGAAAGGCATCAATAACAAGTTCAAAGCAATGCTTCACCCTTGTTAAGCTCATTCTAAGTTCAAAGCAACAGCTTTTACATGGCCTTGACTTAACACAGTGCACACCTGTGGCTTCATCCTTGGAAATGAATGTTTTTCCCTGAGCACAAATTTGTCCCAAGCTTAAATCCCTTTTTAGTGTAATTATGAAAGCTCATTGTATTTCTTATTATGTGGCCTTTACTTACTATTTATGAGGAGTGGGCACATCCTATTCTTGATTCTCACTTTATTACATCTCTATAGCAAAACAACTAAAACCATCTTAAAGCTTTCTTCCTAAAATTATCTGAATCAAACCAGGAATTCTATGAAATCATTAATTCACCTAAACAGCATTAATTCATGAAAGTTCATCTTTATGTTGATATGCAGGAAATCTGCTCAATAGGGTAAACTAATGCCCACAAATTCTTAGGCTATGGGAAAGGCATATCAGCTACAAGAAGCAATCTTGAGATGAAGGCTCCTGGGACCTTGCCTTTCAGAACTCATCCATCGTAAGTCATGCAAGATAGCGAATCATCTCTAAGAAGGTCACCTGCTAGCCTTAGTCTTTCCTAAATGGCTCCTCACAGGTTATTGTAAGTAGAAATGGCAAAAGCCAATTATCCTGACTATTCGCTATTTTAAGATAATATATTAAGAATATTTGAATAAAACCCTTTCATTTTCTTTTTAAAGGTTTTATTTCCATTGCTTGGTATTCACTGCATGGGTAAGCTGTTGGTGCTTTCCTGATTGATGTAAATGTGGGTTTTTCTAATCATTTGCTTTACCAACAATGTCACAAAAACTATCCCTGTACCAACTGCCTACAGTATACATGGTCATATCAACAGAATGAATTCCCTAGAGCGGAACTCTTTGATCATCATTGATTCTTCCCTACAGTACCAGCATTATTTTCACAGCTATCTACCATTTTTAGGCCTTCTTCAGTTCAGCTAATCATTCAGTTTAGCTGGATGACTATGGGCCACACTGGGACTCTGTGATGAGCAGAGGGCATAGCTACTCAGTAGGGTAGTACAGTATAGAACTCAGAGGCAAGAGCCTGATGGCAGTCTCTAGAGTAGTCCTCCAGCTATCCAAATACAGGGTCGATTCACATGGCATGTATGCAGCCAACCTTGGTTTTGAAATCTATAGGCCATAGTAGCAGTTCAGTAAAACACACCTTCCAAGCACACACCTTCCAGGGGTCTTTTGAGGGGCATGCCCAGTTACAGGAGACAGACCCAAAGGTATAGCTTCTCAGCTGCCATCTTAACCTTATATATTGTCCATCTTAACATGGATAAAATTCATTATGTTGAGGATTATTTTTATCATTATAAATGTTGCCTGGTTATGCAGCTGGCATCTACTTTCATCCAGTTTACAGACATGAAAATTAAAGCCTGCCCCTTCCCAAGATGCTGTAGACTCAACAGTGTTCATTGCATTGGACATTTGCCATACGTTCTGGAAGCAATCTGAAACACTTTCCCTACAACTTGTGCTTATACTGTTTCTTCCCTTTCTTGTTAAGTTGTGATGCTTTTATTTATTCCTACGTAGCAAGGGAAGTCGTGCTATGTCGCTTGAACTGCAGCCTCATTCTTAGTCTGAGCCAGGCTGATTACAGCAAATGCCTGTGATGTTATGTGCACCTGCTGCATCCCCACTCAATTCTGCCAAACTTGCTATCACGGAATGAGAGTATTCTCTGAGTCAAATGTATGTGGCTCTATCTCTTCTATTTCCAAGTGTTTTGTGTTTGTCTTCTTGAAAGTTGATATCCTGACTGATTTTAACTGAGAACTTCACTCTACATCATGACAAAGTAATCTTTTCTTGAGCTAAATGTATTGCTCTTTCTGCTGCATTCTCCTTCTCTGTGTGTTAGCTGATAGATCTCTACCTATTCCTGCAAGCACCACTACCTGCACTTTACTTTATGCCCTTGTCTCAAACACCTCTCTTAAAAATCTCTACAAAGTTGTTCTACTATTGCCATTCTAACATTGGGCTTGGCTATAAAGATGAGGAGTCCATTATGCCTGTCTTCTTAGCCCATGTTTTCTTTGCTGCTTAATTCTCATTGTTCATTTCTATTTTTATTAACTGACTGCTTTCAAATATATTTATGAAAGATTGGGAATTGAAACATTTTCTTTCTAAGGAAGACTAAAAGGTGGACATTTCATTCCTTCTTAAAAAGGGGAATCAAACACCCACAAAAGGAGTGGCAGAAATTAACTATGGAGCAGAGACTGAAGGAAGGACAAGCATATAGCTATCTCCTGAGAGGCTCTGACAATACCTGACTAATACAGATGTAGAGGCTCACAGCCATTCATTGAACTGAGTACACAGTCCCCAATGAAGGAGTTAGAGAAAGGTTCTATGGAGCTGAAGGGTTTGCAGCCCCTTAGGACGAACAACAATTACTAACTAGTACCCTCAGAGCTCCCAGGGACCCAACCACCAATCAAGGACTATACAGGGTGGGACTGAATGTTCTGGCAACATGTGTATAGTAGAGGATTGCAAATTCGATCATCAATAGGAGTAAAGGACCTTGGCCCTGTGAAGGTTTTGTGCCCCAGTTTAGAGGAATGCCAGGGCCAATAAGTGGGAGAGGGTAGGGTGGCAGGCATGGGGAGGGGGGAGGCAAAAGGGGTTTGTTCTTGTTGTTTTTGTTTGCTTGTTTGTTTTTTGGAGGGGAACCTGGGAAAGGGAAAATTTACATGTAAATAAAGAAAATATCTAATAAAAAAAGTTTAAAGATTTGTAAATACAACAAAGCACTTGATAAAAGAGTATAATAAGAGAAGTAAATACACATCAGAATCTTTTGTTTTATCAAATTGTATTTTCAAAAGTTTAGCTTATGAACCGTTACTGCATACATAATTACTAAAAATAAGAACTGATTTTTATTTAGCTTCTCTTAAATAAACAATTTTAAAAATGGTAGTTAAATTAACACTCTCAAAGAGCTATGAGAGAATTTGAAGTAGAATATTCTAGAAATAAAAGAATATTCTCAGAAAGATTTATTCAGAATTTTTTTGGAGAGAAGTTTAATGGGTGTGTGTGTGTGTGTGTGTGTGTGTATGCGCACGTTTGCGTGTGCAGGAGCACTCATGTGAAAAGTTGGAGTACAACTGTGAGTGTTGGTCCTCAGGTATAGTCTACCTTTGTTTGTTTGAAGTCTGTCTCTCATAGGCCTGGAAGTTCACACTATAAGTCAAGCAAGCTGGTCCACAAGCTCCCAGGGTTCAGCTGTCTCCATCCACTATGTCACCATGGCTAAGATTACAGGCAGTCACCTCCTGCCCTAGCTTTACATAAGCAAGTACTTCACTAACCAGGCCATCTCCAGTTCCTTACTCAGAGATTTTTTTTAAATGAGTGTTTAAGGACATTTCTTTATTTTGTTAATTATCACAAATTTAACTAAATAGGATATGTTTGTAATATCGCAAAGATTTATAGTTTCAGAATATTCCTTATTTTGAATTAAACCCCCATGTTCACTACAATGTATATGTTAAATTTATCAAAATATATTCTAAATAGATTTTCCACCCTCACTTCTACAACAGTAATAAAATTACTCCCTTAGTTAAGCAATGGTATTAATTCAAAAAGAAATAAGAGGAATAAACAAAAACAAGTAAACAAAACAAACACAAATGCAAAGCAAATACAAGCAGGGTTCTTGAGATGGTTCAGTGGGTGTGCTGGGTAGTTTTATGTCAATTTGACACAAGCTAAAGTCATCGCAGGTAAATACTTCCATAAGATTGGGCTATAGGCAAGTCTCTAGGTCATTTTCTTAGTGAGCGATTGATGGGGGAAGAAGGGGAAACCAGCCCATTGTGGGTGGGACCATCCCTGGGCTGGTGGTCCTGGGTTCTGAGAAGCAAGCCAGTAAACAGCACTCCTCTGTGGCCTTTGCATCAGCTCCTGCCTCTAAGCTCCTGCCTTGTTTGAATTCCTACCATGGCTTTCTTCCATGTTCAACAGTGATGTGGAAATGTAAGCCAAATAAACCCTTGCTCCACAACTTGTCATTGGTTATGGTGTTTCAACAGAGCAACAGTAATCCTAAGGGTGGGTAAAGGCACTTGCCACCAAACCTGCCTATGGAAAGTCCATCCTAGAAGCTCATGATGGAAGAATAGAAACATATTTTCAAAGCTGTCTTCTGACCCTATGTGTAGCATGACACATGCATACCCACCTTCCCTCAACATACTCTCAAGCAAAAGCAGCCACATGCAGTATTTCTCAAATACTTTCCTTCAAATAGTAATCATTGTAAAAGGCCTCTTTTAGACAAATAATGTTTCCAAAACACAGAGAAGGAATTCCAATAACAGTGTATAAATAGAAACAAGTATTGTGGTTCCTGATATCATATTCCGCTGACAACTGCCTTTCACACCAAAAGCCTGGCATCCCAAATGTAAGTCTCTACGGACACTTCCGGGTGTAGTGAAGGCATCCTGCTTGATGGCTGCCTGTCATCTTATGGGAAAGGACTACTAGGCTGACTTCTGTATCAGGGCACAGAAAACTGAGGTTTCATCCTGACAATATTCCCAAAGTGCAAACCATTTATGGGCTATCAAGAGTGAGAAGTACCGTACAGTCTTATGGGGAAAGCATTTCTCATTTACAGAAAAAGGAATAATTTAACAATAGATCCAAGGTGTCCACACGTAAGAACACGGGATGATATAAATATATCTTCATTTTATTTCTAACAGCAAGAGTTAAAAACACTATCTCTGATTGTCCTTCAAGGGTGGCCTTTCTTCACAGCAGCACCTAAGCCATCTGAAACCTAGATCACACCAGTCCTCACGGAACATAACCCTGCATGAACTCACTCAGATTGTGAGAAATAAAATTCTTCTCTAGAGTTCACAAGATCCTGAAGTGAGGGCATTTCAGTAACCATTCAAGGCTCTATAGAAGAGCATCACAGCCAGGCCACAGACAGAGTATCAGAGGCACTACTGAGTCACTACAGCCACCTATGTCTGACACGGCTAAAGGGAAACCAGGACTCAGAAAAGTGTCCAAACACATCTCCCCTCTGCTAATATACATTTATAGTCATAAAATGCATGGGCAGAATTTTAGATATTATTTTAAGTATCTGAATTTCTTTTTTACTAATGGAGATTATGCCGCTAATCCTATCACATGCTAAATTTCCATCCATAATTGATAACTATTAGATATTTAATCATTTAAGGCTTAGTGGATGAAATCTTACACCCAGCGTGCATAAGGAATGCGAAGGCTGATAGGAAGCTGATATAGAGACTGGCTAACTCCTCTGAAGCTTTACTTAGTACTTACTTACTCAAATCAATACCACAGGATAATTGTCTCATTAAGATCTAGAAATAGATGCCATTACTCAAGGAAAATTATCTATAAATCTCAGAAAAACTCAACCTGATTCCCTTGAGCGAGCAGGGTTTTCAGCCTGGCTATTTCAGCTCGCAGCTCACGGATGAGTTTGACGTTGGCATCCTCATTAATGGTAGGCTTGTTGATGATGTTTTTGGCTCTATTTGCATAGCGAAGGGTACTTAGGGTTTCTCCATAATTGACATCAGCAGGTGAAATGGCTGTGAAGAATGAATATGAAAAATAATTCATCTAGCACTCCATGTTTCATTTAACACAAAGTTGGTTTGTAATTTGAAAGTCAGATCAACCCCAGGTCACAAGACTAAATATTCATTGCCACAGTAATGAATATTAAAAAAAATTATCTAAGCTTATAGGAAAGGGTGTTCACTATACCAAATTAAATGCTGTTTTGCTCTTCTCACATCTATGATCAACCATCTGAACAACTTCAAGATAGGGTATGAGATATCCCACACAAAAAAAGGGGTTTTCTCAACTGCTAACATGAAATTTCAGAACTGTGCTTCTCTAGTGTGCAGGAATTAAAATACTTTTACATTTCTGATAAAAATCAATCATCTGTAAAATCCCAGAGTCCAGCAATTTTTTAAAAGTTAACAGATTACTTAATTCCTTCCTTCTACAAACTCTGGTTAATTTTACACTACAGCCCACTGCCTAACCTCTAAGCCCAGGATAAATACATGGGTGTGTTCCCTTGATGCCCACAGGCAGTGGAGGGCAAGGGCTGTGAAGAGAGAGACAGGGAAGGAAAGCTGAGAGGTAACAAGCCTTGAGTCCCTGGTATCTTGTACTTTAAGCAAAGAGAGGCTAAGCTTGCCTGCCTGCCACTATGGCCTCCATGATGCCAACCCCACACAGAACTGCATATTCCAAACTATAGGTATGGAATGAGTGGGTGGGTTTCAAGGTTGGAAGGAACATTTATTTCTTTAAGATATAAAAGATGCTGCATCTCAGTGAGCCACTTTCAACTTAAATATTTACACTTAATCCACAGGAAACACTGATGCGCAGGAATATAATTTAAATTCTTACTGGCAATCATGATGGTTTTAGAGTTTCCTCCAAGGCTGTCTTTCAACAGCCAAGTCAAAACTGAATCCCTATAAGGCACAAAAACTTGCTTCTTCTTCACAAGAGGGTTGGCTGCATCCTGAGATAAATCAGCTGCAGGGAAGAAGAAAACAGGAGATAATTCAGAAGTCTGCCTTCTCTAACTTAGCTCTAAAAGACCTGAACATGCTGTCTAGGTTTATAAGACAAATATCCAGCAAATGTGCTCTGTGCTAAAACAGTACAAAGGAAACAGAGGGCAGGAGGTGGCTGCAAACCTACCTAAGGCAGAAATGACATTTCCCAGAGTCACAAGGGACTTGTTTATATTGCCCCCTTCCTTGAGTCTGACTCCAGTGGCACCGGTGGCATCCGCCCGCTCACTTCCAGCAAGATCGACGAGGTGGATCTTGCTCACAGTTTCACATGGCATTTCAGCGTCGAATTTTGCCTATGGAAAGACATGCATGTAACACAGAAGAGGGCAGAGTGCCCCGTGCTCTTGCCCAAATCCCTATCACTTTCCACTCCCAGCAGAGATCTCTGAAGTAGACTTCTTTTGTTCATTTTATTTTACTGGCTATCAAAGTGATTATGAGAACCTCCCAAATTAAACCAAATGCAATAGAACTCTACCACATGTGACTCTCATGCTTTCTAACTAATCAGTCTGTTTGGCAAATCATTGTCACTCTTGACAACACCCCTCAGGATTGGAGACCAAAACAACACGACACTATCCCCTAAGGGGAACTGGGAAAGAATAAATAAACCAGTGATTAGCTTTATTCTTCTGGAAGCTCCAGCATTCGGGGAACAAAGGCTCTTCACACATGATAACACCACTATGTAGGACATCATGTGACACTATGTAATAAAGCACACCATAGCTTTAAAGATGTGAAATACTAAAGTGTAAATTACCTTGCTTCTGAATACTTCCAGAACTTTATATTTCCAAATATCTTTAACCTATATTTTATATTTTAAACCAAATGCAAAAAAAAAAATAAACATATATTTTGATGGACATATAAAGCTCTTAGAAGCCACATTCTGCTACATTCTAGTTAAGCATCCATCAGAAAGCTCAAACAAGCCAGTAAAGCATCATCTCACTGATGATCCAGCAGGACATGGAGACTGCCCAGAGAGCACTTCTGACTGGCTTTGGAGACTCAAGTCACTTTCCTGGTCTCTAATCTTCAAATTAGTAAAGGCCTGCCTGGCTGTTTTCTGGTGAGTTCACTGTCAGTGTGGAAAGGGAATGTCAACTCCTAACCCTTGCTGAAACCAAGATTCACAAATGTGTATTCCTGTGGTCTGGCTTTGGTAACAACTACTCCTCGGCCATTCCCAGCCACCTTCAGTACACTGTCCAGCACCTGACTACAATGAGTTCTTATGTCAGTGCCTCTAAGTGTTCACTGTCCTCTAATACAACTCTAATCATAATCAACAGCACCAGGGCCCATGGAGCGATAATGTAGTACACCAGTTCCTCACCTTGGCCTCCAGCTGCTCTGCCGCAAAATCCATCATCGCCCACAGCGCTTAGAACAATGAAAACTCTTGCTTAATTAGGCACAGACCAATTTTTCTTATACAAGGTGGAAGCCTGCTCAATATTTCTTAAGGATATATATCAGGACATTTGAATCACTGTGAATACAGAAAGGCTGAGCACATAACACAAGCTCAACTTTAACTAACAAGGAAGTGACAGTCAGTCACCTTTGCTTGCTGCTGCTCCTGGCTCAACAAAGATCAGTGCTCAGCTGCTGCTAATCATCAAGGAAAGCCTGGGGAATGAAGCCTCTGCTCCATGGCTGCCCTTACCTGAGTGAATTTGATGGTGAAGATGGCATGGGACCTGCTACTGACATCATTCATCCCTGTCGCTGCAGTAGTGCGATTGATATTTCCTGCGTCCATAAGTTCTTCCACATCACTGTAGTTCTGGACTAAATGCTTGGATAAATCTAAAAGAAAAAAAGAAAGGGCAAAGAAACCTTTCTGTTACATAGTGAAGTAAATGAGAGGCTTCCCTCTAAGAATCATGCATGACTACACGTGTGCCAAATCGGTTGGAGATCTTGTGTCTTGTAGTTGGAGATCTTGGAGAGTGGTGGTATGCAATGCAGACAGGGAGCTGAACAAGCTGGTTGGCCTCAATGGGCTTCAACAACCTGATGTGTCATTACACATCGTGACTATTGCAGCTATCAACAGCAATCTCTACAAAGCAGTCATAGCACAAGGAAGAACAATATAAAATTTCCACCTTCAGGAATAATCTCATGTAAGTCCGACCCTCATGCTAAACCTAAAAACATATTAAATTCTAAAAAATTTTTACTGGCTCTTTTTTCTTGAAGGGAGAGTAGCTCACAGGGTTGAAAGTCAATGTGCACAGGGCTCCTCTGCTTTTTCCCTACGCAAACTCTCTCGTTCCCCTTCTGTCAAGTAGCCAATGTTACTGGTTCCCCTATACCTTTCAAAAAACAACCCACACATATAAAGGCAGTTACCCACATTATCAAGCTGCCTTCCCTCCCCTTCCACGCACACGGGAATATACTAGGCTAGACACACATGAGGCCCTTCGATCAATCACATGCACAAAAATAAAATAATTCTTAGAGCAGCAGATCACAAACATTATTCTGCATCTTGCTTTCTGCTTACATACTTATAAGGATCCTCTGTAACGTCAAGGTGACCTGTATTCATTTTTAAGGCTACAGAGACATGCTTGTATATCAGAACCACAACCAATTTAACTAGTCTCTTGAGACTACAGAGGTTGTTTGTTTTACTTTATTTCCAAATACAATAGGCTGTTAAGATTTGTGCATCAGTCTTTTCAAATGTATGGGAATGTGACTACAAAATAAGTTCTTGGAGATAGAACTGCTAAATCAAAGGATACTGGGAATGCTGGCAGAGGCTGCAGAGCTCTCCTCCACAGAGGGCAGTTCACAGCCGAGGAGTGAGGAGGAGGCATGCTTGCCACCAGCCCCTCCCCAGCACCCTCATTGTCTACCCACAGGGGAGACAAGCATCATGCAGAAGGGTTCCTTCTGCTACTTTAATATGATGAAGGAAGCTGGGCGCTTTTTCTTCCACTTAAAACCCTCAGAAGTTTGGGGTGGTGATATAGCCCAGTGCTACAGAGCACTTGCCTGGCGTGATCAAAGGAAACCCTGGGTCTGACTGCTATCACAATAGGGGAAAATATTTCTTCTTCTATAACTTCTAGGTTTTTAAGTCAAATTTTTAAAAAGCCCTCCTTCTAAGATTCTGGAAAAAAATGATCTGTGGTTCTTATGATCATGTCATTCTTTTATATTTCCCATTAAATCCTTGACCTCACTTTCAAATATTTTGGTATAAAAATTGAATGATAATACTTGATTTTTCTCATGTAATCTATAACCCATACTCCCCAATGTTTGAATAATGTATTATTTATAAGGATCATAACTACAGAGGTCAATATCCAGATATTTTTAACCCTGTTTTGACATCTGTTATAACAATTAAAGGAAAAATATAAAGGCTCATGTTAGACTGAAAACAATAGGTAACCCATAACAATCCCCCCAGCACATACACACACACAAATACAACTGCACACCTTTCTCTAAGGAGACAGAGCAGACGCAAATGGGAACTTAAGAAAATATAGATGGGTCCTATAGGACACTGATGACCTCAAGATAAAAGAAGAGGTAAATCTTCAAACCCATGCTCTGGTTCATTCTTAAGAGCAAGGAAACATACTTCATAGACAATGCCATAAGAAACCATGTTTCCATTAGCAATGCCTACAGGCTACTCCCCAGCAGATACTCAGTTCCCTTAGAGAAAGCAAAATTAGCCACATAACAAACCAATATATTAATTACTTCCCTCACTGTGATTAAAAAAAAAACCTGATAAAGCAATGTAATGGAGGAAAAGGCTTATTTTGGCTCATGATTAAAGGGGATACAGTCAATCACCATGGGGAAGGTATGGTGGCAGAAATAGGAAGCACTTGGTCACAAGATGCATTGAGTCTATAATCAGGAAGCAGAATAAATGCTTATGTTTAGCTTTATTCAGGCTGCAGACCGTGGCATCGTGCTACCCATATGTAGGGTGAAGTTGTCTCGCCTCAATTAAAGTAATCTAGATACTTCCTCACAAGACATGCCCAGAGATTTGTTTCCATAGTAACTCGGAATCCCACAGAGTTGACAACAAGATTAACTATCACAGCCTATTTTTAAATACCTGGCAAGAGATATTTCACAATACAATATCACATGTAACACCCTCCATGACTAACCGTCCCTCAGTGAGTATGGGGAAGTGGGGAAAGACCACTAATAAGAGACCATGAGTTAACGACTTTTCACAATCATGACCCGGGAACTGCAAAGTGCTCATACCAGAAGGTTACAACTTAACACCACAAAGCTGCAGCCCAGAAATGGTGCCAAGATCCTTTGATCAAGACTGCCCTGACCCTGGTTTGCATGGCTATTAATTACACAGTTTAGGATACACAACTGAAAGTTAAATGCACAGAGGCTCAAGCTGACCTCTCAGAACTGCACTTACAGCCAGTCTGGATTGTACTCCTTCACAGGGGGCATGCTTTACATGTCAGGAAGCTGCACACAAAGAAACCTATCCTAACTATAAACGAAGACCTCCACAGCACACTAATGTGGTACTCTAGCTCTAGCTGTGTCTTTATACTCAATAAACTACTTCTCCTATTTTAGTCTAGAGGGTAAATTCATTCACTGTCTGCCAGACCCCTCCTGACAATATAGAGATGGGTGCCCAGCCCACCATAGTTATCCTATCACAACACAGATTCGAGAACCAAGGGGAGAGACCCCTGGGAACTCTTCTTACAAACGAAGTAAGAGACAGTCCCCTTCTACGCAGCACCCATTAGGCTCCATGAACATATGCTAGTAAAATGCACTGCCACTGGGAAACACAGACTTGGGGGTCAGGACTTGATCATCTTGTTGGGAAAACAAACTTCCTGAGAACTCTTAAAGCCAAGGAAATGATGGGTAGGCCTTACAAAATACCTAGTAAATATGTAGAGGAATATAGATTTACAAAATGAATGTTAGGGTACCAGTACACTTTTACTGTAATAAAGTTCCAAAAGTAAACAACTTTTTAAATTCTTACGCTTACCACAGTTTTGTATTTTTTTGTTTTTATACCAGTCCCAAGGGAGAACAGGGGAATGTATGTGTGAAGACAAGAAACTTCCTTCTTACCCTCAACGTACGGTCCTTCTTTGGGATGCTCACGGACTCTTAAATTGAAGGTCTTAGATGACTTCCGCCTAAGTAGGTCTCTCACACGTTCATTATAAATTTCTAAATAGCTAAAAAATGTAAATCAAATTAATTTAATAAAAAATCATTTTAAGACATTAATGATAACAAGCACAGCACTCATAACAACAGCAGCCACATACACCTCTGCTGTGCACTTTACGAGAAGTATTTCACTCAATCCTTGCAATGGTTCAAATGCTGGATACTTCATCATCTGTAAAAATGTAACAAGAGAGGTCTCGTGTGCTTTAAACAACTTGCCCAGCATCACAGTCACTAAGAGAACAAGGGCTCTGAACAGTACAGGTCAACACAGCTCTGCTCAAGAACCCTGGGGACCAGCGCCTGATACAGACTCAGTAACAAAAAGGAAAAGGCACTCTGTGCACCCAGACTTATGTTAAGGGTACACTTTCAGAAAGGATCCTACAACAGTGAGTAACAGAAGTTTCTCAGCAAAAAGAGTGAGCCTAACTGCTTACGCTCACCAATAGTCAAGGGCTCACTCCATTTTAGAAAAAAATAGAATACTAAAGTTTCCCATCAAGCTAGGCTACCTCACACACAAACTATACCAACGTACTCTCACTTTTATTCCTAACTAACACTGAGTTCCGGTCGGGAAGGGGCAGGCTCCTTCCTCCGCAGTCTCTACCCTTCCACTCCTCTTTCCCAGACCTCTGTGCAAGTCAAGCATCCTGGGACCCCTCAGAACTTTACATCTCAGATCATGGCCCTACCTGACTTCTGTCCTGAAAGAGGCTTCATCCCATCTAGTGGTTTCATTGATCCGACTGAAGAGAGCTTCACAGATCCGAGGTATTAAGCCAGAATCACCCTGAAATGGAGAAGAAGGGTGCCATAGCCGTTACTCAAACTAGATTCAGGCAGATCATGAGTTTGCATTTTGCTGGCATGGACTTAGGCTCCAGGGGCCTGTGTGCCAAGCCCAAACCTTCCACCAAGTGCCCCTATAGGACTTCTTATACTCCGAAATAAAAGGATAATGCCTTCTAATTTGTAAATGCTAGGACTTGTATAATATATTTTTATAAGATGTTAAATCAATTAACAATGACTAGCAAGGATAAAGAGGCTTATTCTCTATCAAAGAAGATAGTTGATAATGTAAAATAAATGTTAAAAATAACTTGCTGGGCAGTGGTGGCGCACGCCTTTAATCCCAGCACTTGGGAGGCAGAGGCATGAAGGATTTCTGAGTTCCAGGACAGCCAGGGCTACACAGAGAAACTATGTCTCAAAAACAAAACAAAACAAAAAATAACTGGCTGGACTAAACAAAATCATATGGCCATAATTTATAGCTGGTTCCATTTTAACATTTTTTTCTACCGTAAATCATATGGCAGTAGGAACTGTAAGAGGGATGGTTATTGCTTTTATCTCTCAGTGACCTTAATTCCAGTAGTTTGGGAACAAGAGCTGATTTTAGAACTTGCCTTCCACAGGACAATGCAATGTAGCTGTGGGTAGATGACACAGGGTCAGTGCTTTTATTTTTGTTTTAATGTTGGAAAATATATACATTTATTTCAGTCTATGTTTACATAAAAATCTCATGTTTAACTAACTTGGCACAGGTTTAATTTGACTCAGTCTACTAATATATTTAGTCTACTAATTCTAATGCATTGTAGGAAAGTTAAATATATTAGAATGAATTTATGAAGGAGATAATTACAGGAAAAACATTTTAAGGCATTGTAATTATTGTAAAATTATTTAATGGTTAAGTAAGGTTAGAAAAAAATCTCCAGATGGAATTTAAAAAAATTAACATTTATTATTTACTTTTAGCACATTATTTCCAGGGGAAGGGGGAAAGTTAGTAAACACAAGTTTGCTTTTTTTTCTTTTTGGGATTATATGTTAGTGAGTTTTTAAGTTTTGATCAATAGGGAAGATTTTTTTAGGTATATATATTCTAGTTTCCCTTTCTGTTTAATAAACGTATAAATGATCAAAAAAAAAAAAAAAAACTGGCTGGGCTGGCAAGTATGGCTCAACGGGTAAGAGCACTCACTGCTCTTCTGAAGCTCCTGAGTTCAAATCCCAGCAACCACATGGTGGCTCACAACCACGAGTAATGAGATCTGATGCCCTCTTCTGGTGCGTCTGAAGTCAGCTACAGTGTACTTATTTATAATAGCGAATAAATCTTTGGGCTGGAGCAAGCAGGGACTGACTTAGCAGGGACTGATCTGAGCAAGCGGGGCTGATCGAAACAAGTAGGGTTGACCAGAGCGAGCAGAGGTCCTAAAAATTTCAATTCCCAACAACTACATGAAGGCTCACAACCATCTGTACAACTACAATGTACTCAAATAAATAAATAAATCTTTAAAAAAAAATGACAAAGCAGTGATAACAAATACCAGGCAGAGAAGAAACACTAGAAAAAAATAATAACCTTATTAAGTCCTCCAGATAGCCATCTTAAAAATACAGGTGGCAGAAGCACATTAAACTATGGAAGCCAGCCTTCCTCTACTATAGCAATCTCTGCATAAGTCCTCTTACGAAGAGAAAATCCACCTTATCTAAGTGGTGTAGCTACATAATCATAGTTCTGTAAGCATGAACAAGCTTTGTGAGTAACACTGTGGACTGGCTAGTTTTACATCAACTTGATACAAGCTAAAGTCATCTGAAAGGAGAGAATCTCAATTGAGAAAATGCCTCCATAAGATAGGGCTCTAAGCAGACAAGACCATTTTCTTAATTAGTGCTTGATGGGAAAGGGCCCAGCCCATTGTGGGTGGTGTCATCCCTGGGCTGAGCAAACCAGGGGAAGCAAGCCAGTAAGCAGCCCCTTGCCTCTCTGCGTCAGCTCCTGCCTTCAGGTTCCTATCCTGTTTGAGTTCCTGTCCTGACTTCCTTCAGTGATGGACTATGCATGTGGAAATATAAGCCAAATAAAAATAAACCCCTTCCTCCCCAACTTTCTGGGGTTTCATCATAGTAATGGTAACCCAAATTAAGACACTCTGTATCAGGCAAAATGCTCTCATTAGAAACTTAACTCCTCTCTAAAAGACTGTAAGAATTATCACTGCCATTTTAAGGGGTTTTTTTCCTCTTTGTATCATCCATTGAATTGGTACCAACTGTTACCAAGGAAAATTGAGACTTCTACCACAGTTTTTCTTCTTTCTTAAAATAAATAATGTTTTATATAAAGTAGAGAACTGATATGCAAATTTCATTTTTAGAGGGTTTTTTTTTTTTTTTTTTAAAGTTCAGGAGGAAAACAAAAAGAGACAAAAGAATAGCTAAAGTTGAAAGGGACAGGCCAGGTATGCTACCTCTCCCCCTTGCTCTTCAGCTTCCAGCACTGAGACACACATTTCAGTATCACACTTCCCATGTAAGCACAAAATCTGGTTTTGAGAAGCCAGGGTCCAGGCTCTGATGTGATGCCCTGAGATTTGTTCTCCTCCAGTACCATGTTTCCATGGGCCACCAAACCCTGAGCACTATAGACACTACTGTGCCTGCTGGTAGGGATCCCTAAAGCTTCTCGCAGTGTCTACATCAAGAACAAGCCACAGCTTTGGCAGTACTGAACTGAGTTCTTGCTGCCACATGAAATATATATTTCATATATAAATATATATAATATATATATAAATTATATATATAACATATATGTGTGTGTGTATGTATGTGTGTGTGTGACCACTGTCTAAGTCTTAAATAGCCCTATGCAGTTTTGTTTGTTGTTAGGTTTGCTTCTTTTCTTTGTTTTCTGTGTTATTAGGGAACAAATCAGAGCCTTGAGTATGCTTTGCAGGTGCTCTACCACCAAACTACTAAGCTACAGTCCCAGTCATTTTTGAGACACATTCTCCTTGAGCTGATCATCAGGCTGGCCTGAAGCTTGTGCACATCCTGCAGCAGCCTCCCAAGAAGCTGGGATTATGCACATACCACCATGTCCTGTACCTACATCTTACTTCTCTATACTCTGATGTACATACCACCATGTCCTGTACCTACATCTTACTTCTCTATACTCTGATGCACATACCACCATGTCCTGTATCTACATCTTACTTCTCTATACTCTGGGGCACATACCATATAAGAACTTGTTAACGTGTACTGATTAATCACTAAATTGTGGATGTTGTGTTTATAAGGACATAAACTGTAAGGGCAAGCTCTATAAGGCCAACTTTTTCATGTTTTCTGGACTTATCTAACACCTTTACATCAAAAAATTAGGTTTTCTTTTTTATACTATTCTTAGGGAAAATGTTCTGAATAATTTTAAAAAGAATAGACTTTGGTAATTTTATTCAAACTGTTATACTAGCAGAAAAGAAGAATAAATTACTTTCCTGATAAGATTATAAGGCCTTTAAAAGCAAAAATGAACTGGGATTTGCACCCATTATTTGTGCTTATAACATAAAACTATTTCTAATTTCAAATCTCTCCAAGGAAATTTAGTTCAACTTATTACTGAGTTTTATCTTGTTATTAGAGGAAGATTAGAACAGGAAAAGTTGGTGCAGATCAAGTAAATAAAAGATAATTCTATCACTCCAGAAAAAGATAGTAAGAAACATCCTTCCCTCACAACACATAAACAACTAAATAACTTACAGAATTTCCCATCATAGTGTAGGACTTTCCGGATCCAGTTTGCCCATATGCAAAGACACAAGCATTATAACCTTCAAATGCAGATTTTACAACATCTGTACCCAGAGTTTTGAAAACCTAAAAGGAAAAAGAAAGAAAGATAAACACAAAGGATACAAGTACCATGGATTTTAATAAAAGCCCCTGCCGTATTGACAATGTTCTTGAATGTTATTTTCATCTTTAGGGATTACAGTATAAAAATAAATCACTGCCGAGCTATAACTACAGAATATGTATGCACGCCAGTTTTTTAATCAAAAGTAAACTTTCCAAGCAAGCAAAAAGCAACAACGTTCTCTTTCCTGCTTAAGTTAGCAAACAACTTCTGAAATATAAATGTAAACAAGGCCAAGTGGCAATTGTGTTTGGGAGCAAAGATTTTAACATGTGATGTTAAATTCAACTGCATAATGTGTGAAGCTCTTCATCTATCAAAGCCTCCAGAAATGATTATTCAGAACCTAAAGGTCACAGCAGTCAGAAATTATTGCCTGAATCCTGCCAAGTAAAAGCCTTCATTTCTCAGGGCCAATACTCCTCAAGATGAATCTCTAGAAGATATGGGGTAGCAGAATGCCAGAGTGGGGTACTAAGACTAGAATGGTAGGCTCCTAATGTATTTATTTACCTGTTTGGATACTTATCCAGATACT
This sequence comes from Montemys delectorum, assembly GCA_019843815.1. Taxonomy (NCBI): domain Eukaryota; kingdom Metazoa; phylum Chordata; class Mammalia; order Rodentia; family Muridae; genus Montemys; species Montemys delectorum. The sequence goes on from JADRCD010216760.1 coordinate 38,087, forward strand.
TGGTGTGGAGACAAGATGGGTGGAGATGGTCATAACCACAACCTAAGTTTCTGTCCTGTGAACCACATAACCACCATTTGGGGTACAGGGTAAAGGATGAAGCACAAATGCTCCAGGAAGACAACTAATGTAAATGAGACAGATTAAAATGGCAAGTTGCCCTATTATACCAAGCTGGGAAGGAATGGCCAAAGTTCAGTTGGTGTCTCAAGTCCTCTAAGCCCAACATAACAAGACCAAAGCAAATGTCTCTCTGCTACAGAAAGCAGGAGCATCAGCAGCAAGAGATGCCACAGAAAGAACACTATCAGGTTCACAGTCAGAGCTGGGGAAAAAACTGAATGGATGGGATGGCCACAATACAAGGTGGGAACTCCTACAGTGATGATGCCCTCTTAGCCAAGGTCAGGAGACTCAGAAAGTCATTTCTCCCAAACTACCCAGGGCAGTAAATCCTAGCCTATACGGACCACGAGGGTACCTAGAGAGCTATCAAGAGACCCAGTGGCCAGGTCAGCAACTCAGTCCAGTGAAATATGATTCTCTATATGAACCTAGGAATTAGTACATTACAAAACTTCCCAAATGAATACTGCACACCTAGCCAGAGCAGAATCTGCTGACAATTCAGCTAACATCCATGGTATAACAAAAATATAGCCAAATAGACTTGGGCTTCCTTCCTTTTATTTGGTTTGCACTTCCTTCAGATCCCATATGAGACTTAACTAACCGTAATTTCAACTGAATTTCTACCAAAAATGGCTAGAGCCACTCATTCTCAGTTAATTTTTACCAATTTCAGCTTCGGACACTGTTATTTTCTAATCTCATTGTCAAAGTCTAATCACATATTCAATACACAGCCATGACAGCTCACATTTACTGGGCACTCTCACAGGTTCATGTATTAATTCAAAGGAGA
>JADRCD010216761.1:0-19280 GCA_019843815.1 Montemys delectorum
ACTTTAGCAGTGATGATGTTTTTAGGGTTCAGGGACACAGATATGTTGGGGTTAAGGTTCATAGATTGGGGCAAAGAGAGATTGGAAGAGCAAGAGAGGACTCCGGAGTGATCAGTGCCAGTAACAGAAGCTCAGGTTTACTCAGCTGGTTTCCTCCTGAGGGATGTATCAGTTTTCTGAATAACAAACATGACTTTATGCAGTGTTAATTTTCAAAACCATTTACAAGGCTTTTCCTAGTGTCCCTTTGATATAATTTGGTAAAGCTCATAGATCTAAATAGGGGCCCACTGGGAAATAATTTTCAATTTAATTCAAGGCTGGGAAATTGATCTTGGATTCTCCTTGTTGAGAGGTCTGCAGCTGTGAGCCATGGAGGCTGGGGTTGAGGGATGCAGAGGAGAGTAGGAGATCTTGAGACCTCTGTGGCTCTTGACAGGCCTTCAAGGTAGGTTTGGGAAAAGAAATGATGCCAGTTTTCCTTTGAGTTCATTTTGGATGTTGGGTTGCCATGGTGTGAGGGCTGCTGTATGCAGTGGCCTCACATGTGGTTGTCAGCTTGGTAGACCAGCCTTACCTTCGGCTTCTCCTCCCCTCCCAGCCTGTTCCCTGAGCAGAGTAAGTGCTAAGAAGTGGCTTTCTCTGCCCTGTTCCACTGCCAGGGAGAAGCTCATGTGTCCTAGAGGGGACTGAACTCAGTGCTGGCTCCTGTCTGTGACAGGGCAGCCTTAGAGGATGGAGGAATGCAGTGGTACAGTGACTTCTGCCCCTAGAAGTATGGGAGCTGTATGGCCACTGGTAGGGCATTCAGTGTACTTTCATGTGCATGACACCAGTACACTGCAGAATACAGAAGCAGGTCTCGAAGTTCTGTGGTCAGTGACGGTGTGGCCGTTGAGGATGCCTCGCAGGGTGCAGGATGCTTTGTGGAAGAGTAAGCTCTGAGAGAGATGGTTTGAGAAACATAGCAGGGCTGGACAGCAGAGCAGCAGGAACAGGATGTGACTCTGCTGGTTCCTAGGTTTTGTTGTCATGCGGGGATGTCAGGCATTTACTGTTCCGCTTACACTTACAGTTTGGATTAACAGCCACGTACACAGTTAGCTGGCGACTCAGTTGTCAGGTCAGAGACAGTCATCCTTGCTTTCCAGATTGAAGACTGGCTTAGTGTGTGTGTATGTGAATGTACATACGTTCATGTGCGTGTATGCTTGTTTGCTCTCATCCTGTATGGGGCGAGGTCAACTTCAGCTGTCTTCCTCAGTCACTTTCCTTCCATTTTTTTAAGACAGGGTCTCTTACTAACCTGGAGCTCATAGGGTCAGCTGGGCTGGCTGGCCAGCGAGCCCAAGGGTCCTTCTATCTCTGCTTCTCTGGTTCTGGGATAATAGAGGTGCATCATCGTGGCTGGCTTTTTATATGAATGTAGGGGATCAGACTCAAGTTCTCAGTCTTATTAACTGCCTTACCAACTGAGCTACTTCCCCATTTAGAGCTTTAAAATATAACACTAACACACACACACACACACACACACACACACACACACACACACGATGCACGGACACATGCACAAATCAGTTGTTTGGACTTCATATTTGTATGAAACTGTAACATTATTTCAGCAGAACTCTATAATCTGGTAGAAGAGTTAAGGGTTGTATTATTTTCACAAATTAACTGAGTCTTAAGACTCAGCCTTGAAATAGAGCCTAGCTTTACAAATAAAAACTTTAATTGAATTCACTCTTGCCTGTCAGGTCTTGTCACCGTCGCCAGCAATGTGGAACGTGGGTACCTAAGGCTCCTAAGTGTTGGTTAGAAGCTGAAAGCACACATGCTATGGTTTTGTAGTGTCCATGCTGTTGTGGCTTGTAGGAGTCATGTATCTTCACTGGGTGGCCGCAGTGCACACTGGGAAACTTAGATTGTTCTTCACGTTTATGCTCATATTTGTTTTGTTTTTATGTGGGAGGCGTATGCCAGTACAACGCAAGAATCTGCTTAATCTGGCTCACATTTTGCAGAGATGTCATCTCCGGGTTTTCAAGGTAGCAATTAATTTTGCTTCATTGTTTAATCAGCATTATAGAAAAACAAACAAAAGTGCACTGGCTGACGCAGTTGCTTTTTATGTGCCCGTGAAATAATCCATCTTGTTTTGGTTTAGATTCACTTACTTGCGTGGGTGCCTGACTGGGGTGGAGTGGGGACTGTTCAGGGTCAGTTGCATCTGTGTGGTTCCTGTTAGGCCTTACTGTTTCCTTTGCTTCTCTCAAAGCAGTTTGGGTTTGTTTCACTATGTTTAGTCTTGTTCAGTAGTTTCATCTCCCAGCTTACAACGACTTGCTGAACAGTGGAAGCTAGTGCCGTTGGGTATTTAAGCCATGCTATTAGTTTACACACACACACACACACTACACCCACGCTTCGCATATATATTTACACTCACACGGGTCATAGGCTGTTTTGTGCTACAAAACAGTCATTACTAAAGGCATATATTTCACGTAAGTTATTTTTTTGTCACATTATAGTTCTTCATCCTAGTTGTAGTGACTGTTTCCTGTATTTGCTGATAGCTTTGTGTAAGCCAGTTGTAGTTGCATTGCTTTTAACCCAGTTCAGAGCTGAGAATGGAGCAAACCTCTGTGAGCAGCAGCCGTGTTTAGAGCAGAGTTGCTATCCAGGGCCGTGTTCCTAGGGCTTTGTTTTCTGGCTCCTCTGGAAAAAAGACAAATTCTATTCTCTATTCTTACCCAGGGGACAGTTGCCTCCTAGCCATGAGCTGCTGACAGCGAGGGCTTCCCTCAAGACTAAGTAGTACCTTAGAGTGTCTCTTAAGAGTAATTTTGCATACCTATGTAGTAATTTGAGAATTTAGTAATTTCCAAGCATGTCCTGAATGATTCAGTCTTCTGTCAGCATCTCACTTAGTTTTTGGAATTTTCTTTCTTTTTTCTTAAGTAGGCACGTGGGTGAGATAGCGTTTCAAACACCACGTTTCCGTGCAGGTCGCTGTTCTTACATTCTGTTGCTGCACTGTGGCTTGGCACGCAGGGCCTGCAGAGTGATGGTGGTCCTGCGAATCAGGTGAAGCCTGTGAGGAAATGTGGACAGGTACACGCAGCCTCGGGCGCTGCAGGGGTCGGTAGCTCAGAGTGGGTGCCACAAGAGGTGGACCTGTCTCAGCTTGGAAGCCTATGGAGCAGAGAAGGCAGAAGTGTGCCATTGACATTGCCATGTTTTCAGGACCCTTAAGTTCACAGATGACGGGGCTGTGCTGAAGCAGTAGGAAGGGAGCTCTGCCTGAGAGAAGGGGTGTCGGTCTCTGCCTGGGATGGCTGTGCCCTCTGCCACCTTCTGAGCAGCAGCCAGACCCATCTACTCATCGGTGCATATGCTGTGTTCTGGGTTTACTTGGCAGTCTTTGAGATCCTGCTCAGCTCTCCACTGAAGATGAACACGCACTTCGCTACAGGAAAGACAGCAGTTAGGTGGAGGCGATTGTTTTCTCATGATCCCATCTTACGCATTTTAATCTTCTAGAAAGCATCTGCCCCTCCCTATCTCTGGTCCATGTGGCTCGTTCCTCCCCAGCAAGGCCTCCTCTACCTTCTTCCTCTCTCTCTCTCTTTGTAGCGGGCCAGCATCTTCTCCCCAACTCCCAGTGAATACTCCTCAGGCCTCTGGAACTCAGCTGGCCAATGGGTACAGTCCCTTATGAAAAGCCAGCAGCTGCAAGGTGGGCACCCAGATAGGCAGCTTTCACACAGGATATCCCAGTCGGCTGGACATGCTAAATCTTCTCATTCTAAAGGTCTGAAAATAAATCAAACTGTAATGAAGCAAGCTGCCAGTGCCTCACATCTAATAAAAGGCAATGTGTTTGAACCGTATTGTGTTGACTCTCATCTCCAGGGGCCTAATAAATAACCTAATTCTGTTCCCTCCTTGGATATTTCCCTTCAGAGTATAATTTTGTTTGTTTGCTTAACAGCTAACAGTTTTTATAGTTCCAGAATTGGGGGGGGTGCTTATGCTCTAACCTTTAAGCAAAATTATTCTGCCATTTATAAGAATGTTATCATAAATGCCACAAACTGTTGTTGTTGTTTTCTCCTTACTACTTGTCCTTGTGTGGTCCTAGAACAGATTAGTAGTGAGTTTCAGGTAAGTTTTTCAGTTATTTGAAGTGATTGGTCTTGAAACTAATCTTGATCCCTCTTTCATTTTGGCCAGTTCTGACATACTCAAAGACGGTAGCTTGCTTGTGTGTTTTCTACCTCATTGTAGATAATGTTTCCTTGCCTCCTCGTCAGCATCCTAAGTGGCTTCAACCTCCGCTGTGCAAGCTTCCTAGTTCTTAGGCGTTCTTGCACCCACCTGGGTCAGTGACTGGTTTGTTCTTCCCGTCTCTTTTGCTAGTAGCAGTCAGGATTCTGGGAAGTGAAAGCATTTACATTTACACGGGAGCATTTTTAAGTACCCCATCTCTTCACTCTTCGTAGTTCTTTAGAATTACTGTCTGCGTGGCAAAAGTCGCACATTGTTTTCAGATCCCAGTGACTCCAGTTGTCCTTTCTTGTCTGGGTCTTGCCCTTCCCCGTCCTTCAGCCTGCTTGTGATAAGACGAGATGGTTTCTTGTACTCTGAACACTCTCCTATCCAAGCTTGTCTCAGCTCTCAGAGCAGTATCTCCAATCAGTCAGCACGGGAGGAAGTGAGCCCCAGGCTCAGACCCTCAGACTCTCCCACCGGCCTCTGCTGGCCTCCCAGGACATTGCTTTGTGTGTATGGATGACCCCTAATTAGTGATTGTTCTCTCATTTCTGCTGTCAGTTTGGAAGCAGAAAATTAGGTGGAGGAAATTCTGTGTAGGTTGGTAAATTAGAAAGTAGCCTGGCACACATTGATTCATTCAGTTGAAGTCTCTTATTTTCATGTGTTTATAACTTGCCACCTTCTACAAAGGACTGGAGGCAGCTGACGCCCTTACGGAGAGTCGCCCGTTGTTTTCTTTAATAGATACAGGCTCCTTAAAGATTCTCAGGACTGAGTAGATAATTTGAGTGTCGTGCTAACACTTCTTATTGCTTTATTAATGCTTGTCATGAGAATCGTATCCCAGGCAGCACAGGTAAACAGTGCATTAACAGCAGACGCTGAGGAGGTTTCCTGTCTCACCGACTGGGCCTTATCTGCGGGCTGCAGACATTCAGCTTGCTCCTTACTCGGCTCTCTTCCTCAGGCTTGGAACAAGGAACCCCCAGCAGACGCGTCTCAGCTGCTGATGGCTGTGACAGAGCCATCGCCAGCGCCAGCATGACTGCAGTGGGCTGCGCCATGGGAAGGATGGTTTAACACTCTGCAGTTCTAACATCAGATTAATTTCATTTGTGCAGCCATACATCTGCGGGGGTGTGCGTTGCTCTCTGACACACAGATGACAATCTGGCTGGAAGCTAGTGTTTGTGGGGAAAATAGCTGAAAAGAAAATGATGGTTTTGAAGTAACATAGTTATAAAGCACAGCATGGATCTGTATTTTTCTTCTTGGGGGAAAAAAAAAAAAAGGCAAAGTTTGCGCCCTGGTGGAAAAACAGCCGGAAACCAAGCAGTAACCTTCTTGTGTTTTGGCATTTGGATAACAGTTTGAGCAAAAGGATAACATTGTATAAAGTCACTCTACCATGGCATGCTGAGTTTGCCAAAACCAAGAAATGAAACAATCATTGTGTATGTTCTTTTTTGTGTTGGAATCCATAAGCGTATGACAATACAAAGGAAAAACAGGAAAAAAAAAATCTGCCTGGGACTGAAGAAGCCAGTGCAGTCGCAGCTTGGGAAGCTGGATCCTGTCAGTACACGGAGAGCCGCAAACTAGCTGAGGAGGCAAAAGCAGGGAGCAGGACGGAGACTGACGAGGGCCAAGGGGTACATCTTTGACCGTAACCCAGAACCCTGTAAGAATTCCAGAAAACAAAAACGGCGGCCTAGTTCAGCTTACATGCGTGTCACCTCTACGAGGTCTTTAGAAACACATTGTTCTGATCTGACTGCTATGGCCATGAGTCACATTAATTCATAAGCCAGCCAGCCGGCTAGGCCCAGTGAGATGCCGTGACAGTTTCAGATGGGGCTCACTTGAGACCAGTTCTTTTTCTCTACCCAGACTCTCTAAGGAGAATCAAAACCTGGAGATACTGCAGAGAACAGTGGGAAAGATGGGTGGGCTAAGGAATGAAGCTCGCTTAGGGCGAGCTTTCGGCAGAGGTGATGGGAGAATGTGGGAGAGTGGGTTGGAGCTGTCACATGACTTCCCTGTGCTTACAGTGCTGGAGGCAGAGTCTGAGAGCTTTACCTTCTCCCGGCAAGCAAACAGCAGGTGTATACATCCCCGCTCCAGACCCCCCCCCCCCCAGCCGCCCTATGTGGGAGCAATCCGTTCATTTTATGAAACCAGTTGCAGAGGCTGTGTCTGTCAGGCCCACGCTGGGCGTGAGTGCCGTGTCTAGGTTCCTCCCTGTGACTGCCAAGGTCATGGGTTCTTACAGAAGTCTGAGGGCCAGGCTGAAACAGCCTCAGATGCCCACAGGCAGTGTTTTAAGGAGTTCTCTCTGTCGAGAATGTCAGTGTAAAAGATGTAAACCCTTTGTCAATAAGCAGCTCAGTGAGATGACTTTCCTAGATAGTCCATGGCTTTAACATTCAGCTTTTTAAAACTTTGAATGGGGCTCCTGGAGAGATGGCTCAGTCATCAAGAGCACTGACTTCCCTTCCAGAGGTCCTGAGTTCAGTTCCCAGCAACCACATGGTGGCTCACAACCATCTGTAATGGGATTCAATGCCCTCTTCTGGTGTGCCTGAAGATGGTGACAGTGGACTTGTAGTCATAAAATAAATAATTTAACCTTCAGCTAACAGAATTGTGACCTGGTTAGCACACACACATCCCAGCGACATGGGATAGCTGTGGCAGGAACTGGTAAAGTTACTTTTGCAGGCCAGGGCAAGTAGAGCAGTGTGGTCGCTTCGGGAGCTTACTCTGAATGGAGGGGTGTGCGTGTGTGTGTGTGTGTGTGTGTGTGTGTGTGTGTGTGTGTGAGAGAGAGAGAGAGAGAGAGAGAGAGAGAGAGAGAGAGAGAGATAGATATCTGGATAGCCTCTAGGAAGTTTTTTCACCTCTTTCCCTCAACCTAAATCATACTGAGTACATGCTGTATTTCTCTGGATGTTTTCTTCATGTGCAACACTTCATTTAATCTTTATAGCAGGCTGCCCTTTCCTTGGCCCAGCATATGTGTGGATTAAATCAGTACATTCTGTAGCCGTGGCCTGCCCCACCCCACCCTCCCAAATTCCAGAAGTTGTTTTGCTGGATGTAGATCAGAAAGAAACTCTGTGTCGAACTACTGATGTGATATTACTGTGTCTTAAATGACAAGTGCTATGATTAAGAGCATGTTGAACCGTGTTTGTTTTGTGGGAGGGGTTGTTGTTTTAGTTCATGGAGATGCCACAGGAGAGCAGGAAGCATAAGAAGCCCCAGTCTGCACCAACTCAGAAAGCGTGCGCAGATTTCACCAGTGGGGCACAAGGGTGGGTGAGCAGGTGCCACTTCCTTTTTCTGTGGTTGCTTTTTGAGACAGGCTCTCACTCCTTGTCGTGCCTTGGCCTTGGGATTCCCTGTGTGACACTTTCATGCAAAGAGGAGAGGGTTTTCTTTCTTGAGTTAGAACCAGCCTAGTACCGTGGCTTGTGACCTAAGGAGCCAAGAGCAGGCCAGGCACGGTCTTCTGGGTATTGGAAGATACAGCGTGGCCTAGACACATGGTCAGTGAGGTGTGTGTGTGGATGCTGGGGGATGGAATGGAACCAATGAAGGAAGAGCCAGGATACTGATGAGAGCAAGTGGAGAGTGGATGCAGGAGAGGGCAGCAACACAAAGTGATGGATCACAAGTAGTTAAAAAAAAGTTAAATTTCCTGCAGAGTCAGGAGGGGAAGGCAAAGGACAGCAGCTGACCCATGCTAACGGCACATGAAGCAGCTTGGTCCTCTCAGTGACCCCTGTGGCTCACAATTCCTTTCTCTCCAGAGCCTGTGGCCGGAGCCCAAAGGAAAGGAGGGGTCAGCACCCAAGCGAGTTACACCAATGATGATGATGCTGCTGCTGCTGCTGCTGCTGCTGCTGCTGCTGCTGCTGCTGCAGGCATTTTCTTTTCCTCCACCTTAATTCTCTCCACTGGTCTTATTTTTGTCACCCCAATGCTTGGATGCTGGGCTTGTTCTTAGGGGTGGAGCACATTTCAGAGTGAAGGAGTTTGTGACACGGCAGGGTTGACTGAATTGCTCTAGCACCTGGACACCCCCACTTAGATTGACAGAGGCAGCTCTCCAGAACAGCCATTCTGTGTCATGGTGTCCTTCTGCCCACTGGTGCTGACCACTCCCCTCTGTTTCTGAAGAGCAGCCTGGTGGCTACCCCTGTGTTATTCTGCCAAGACAGTGTGGGGTCAGTATAGCCTTAATAGGCAAGAAGACTGTGGTTGATGGAGATCAATGTGGAAAGGAATCTAGAGCCTATTATTTATGAGTTACTTGTCCTGACTATTTCCCTTTATTGATACTAGAAAATATTTAGACTACTTATTAACTTTATCAAGGGGTGTTCTGTACCCCGTTGGTTCAAGGGCTTATTTAACAAGAAACTCACTACTTCATTGGATGTGTGAGACTCACAATGTGAACACATAAAGTGTAGTTGAAGGTAAACATGAAGAGCTGGGTCGTCTACCCACATCTTTCCTGGGGCCCTGGTTCTCTCTGTATACTCTTCACACGATATCAGCTACACTGCTAGGTAACTGTTGGCTTGCCAGTCGGGTTCCCTCTCTGTACTGCCTGTTTTCAAGGTCTTGTCTCCAAGGTGCATGTGTTTACAGAACTTAGCACCTTGCTGGCTGCTCACTGTAGAGAGAACAAGCAGATATGTGTATGCACGCATGCAAAGTCAGTTTGGTAGAATGAGCATTGGGAGTGGAGGGCTGACCCCAGGAGACCAGGAAAGAATGTGGCTAGGCTAGCTGCTCGAAGCAGCAGGTAGATTAACAAAGGGGCTCCTGAGGCTCGGGCTAGGGTCTGTGCAAGGATATGTTAGGGTAGCAGCATGTCTGAGAGGGAGCACCTTATTCAGAAATGTAGGCATCTGAGAGTTCCAGCTCAGCACAGGATGTAGACCTCAATGCTGTAGGGCTAGCAAGGGAGGCAGAGATGAGAGGAATCCTGAACTCCCGGACTGAGTAGGGCGGGCATCAGGAACTGGCCTAGTAGTGGTTTTCATCACTCTCCTGTGTTGGCTATGAATTAATAAGGCATAGGAAGAAGCAAGGAAGGGTCATTACCCCTACAATATTGCCCTTTCAGGAGGGGCCCTGGGTCGTCATTCTGCCCTGCTTTTCCTGTCCTAGAAGGAGTCAGAATTCCCAAAAAGGCCACTGGGAAGATCCGCTGCAGAGAACCTGGTGGTGGCCCCAGTCTGCCCTTCCACACCTGCACATCCGCAGGTAGGGCCGGAGGATCCTTGAGACTGAGCCACTCAGCTAATCTTTGTGAAATCTGGATCCCATGTCTGTGTGTCTCTCTCTCTCTCTCTCTCTCTCTCTCTCTCTCTCTCTCTCTCTCTTGTTTTTTGTTTGTTTGTTTTTGTTTTTTTGTTTTTTGAGACAGGGTTTCTCTGTGTAGCCCTGGCTGTCCTGGAACTCACTCTGTAGACCAGGCTGGCCTAGAACTCAAGAGATCCTCCTGCCTCTGCCTCCCAAGTGCTGGGATTAAAGGCATGCGCCACCACTGCCGGGCGGGGGTGGCTCTTTCTAGTCTGAGAGTTTAAAGTATTGACGGCCTGCGGTCAATCATCCACCAGTGTAATCTCACTGCCTTAGGGATGTTAGGGAACCGTCCACCATCAAAACAAAGCTGCTTCTGGCCACAAGTCAGGTCAGAGCCTGGCTCAACCCTAGTAGCCGACTCCACCCCATCTTACCCACTTGTTGTACTTGTCTCATGTCTATTTTATCCACCAGTGCACCCCCCAGGATTGAGGTCATTTTGGTTTTCACGCATGTCCATGGTCCTGATGCATGGGTCCTGACTCACCTGCTGCGTGCGTCATATATTTTGCCCTGGCCATCTCCTTGAGTGTCAGTATAGCCTACCAGGTCTCCCTTGCTGGCCACCTGGCTTACTGATTGCAGAGTCATTTGGAACAAAGAGGTGTTTTGATACGAGAAGAGGGGACTGTGCTTCTTTTTCCCTAAGCCACTGGTCCAACTGTTATTGTGTGTTTCTAAATAAATATGCAAATATGTAAACATCCCTAAAGTCTCACTGCAGGCTACATGCTTGTCCTAAGACCTTAGTGACTTCCTGTCCTTTACTCTCCCAGATATGTTGACATTAATAATACTCTTTGTAAGCCATAAAACATGAAGCAGTTCCTAGCTGCACCTTTTAACTCTTTGAAGAGGTTGATCTGGGCGCCTGTGTTAAGGGGAAATGGGATTTTTGTTTGGGTACAGTTGTGTGTTCTGGGATGCCTTTGTGATAGCTAGTGAGCTCCTCAAACCTTGGATTCTAGCACTTTGAAAAGCCATGCTTCACAATGTTCTTCTAACACGCATTTTACAACAGAGTCCTAGTCCTTGGCAATGGTTTTGCTTCCATTTTGGTGCCAATGGGGTTTACCCCTTTGTCTTTCTGCCTGCTTGGTGGGATAGTCGAAGAGGTTGAACTAGGAGCTGTTGCTGGATACCCCGTAAGTTTCCTAGAATGGTCTCGTGAGGTTGGAAGCTATGTTTTTCCCTGTGTTTCCTGAGCATCGCATCAGTCTTAGGAGCTCGGATTCATCACCCTGATCCATTACCGTCTGTTCTGTGAGTAACGATGATTAGGAGTCCTTGGACCATGACCACCCTCTCTAAAGCAGCACGGGAAGCAGTTCTGGGTCCTAAGTCTCTGGCACCATCAGATCCTTTACACTGGGTTATTGAAACCACGGGCATGAGAGAGGTGCTGTCGTTGGATGGTTTTGCATGACACGTGTTCTGCTTGCACACCTTAGCAGTAGTACATGAAGAGCCAAGGAAGCAGCATTAGGTAGCCGGTAGCCAGTGAGAAAAAGGGAGAATATCTGTTGATTATCAGAAAGGTCAATTGATGCCTCCAGTTTTGGTACATTTCTCCCAAGTCTACTTTTTTTTTTATTAGATATTTTCATTATTTACATTTCAAATGTTATTCCCTTTCCCGTTACCCCCCCCCCCAGGAAAAGACCCTATTCCCTCCCCCCTCCCCCTGCTCACCAACCCACTATCTCCCTCTTCCTGCCCCTGCCATTCTACTACACTGGGGCATAGAGCCTTCATATGACCAAGGGCCTCTCCTCCCATGGATGACTGACTAGGCCAGCCTCTACTGCATACGCTGCTGGAGCCATGAGTCCCCCCATGTGTACTCTTTGGTTGGTGGTTTAGTCCCTGGGTGCTCTTGGGGTACTAGTTAGTTCATATTGTTGTTCCTCCTATGAGGCTGCAAACCCTTCAGCTCCTTGAGTCCTTTCTCTAGCTCCTCCACTGGGGACCTCATGCTCAGTCCAATGGATGGCTGTGAGCCCATAGTCACATGGCTAAAGATGAACTTGGTCTTATCTGATGGGCTAATCCTCACCTTTTCCCTAGTTACTTTTGGCAGTGATAAGTGGCTGGTGGGTTTGTGGTAGAGCAGCATCATTTCCCAACTGCCTCTGTCCTGCAGAGTTCATATGACACTTGAAATGAATGTTAGATATGTATGACTTCTTTAAGTCGGTGCTTTTGTGACATGAGTACAATTAAATTTTTAGGATTTATAAATTAGAACATATTTAACATGTCTCAGTCTAAACATATTTGAATTTACTTTAAAATATACACAGGCATGTGTGAGCAAGGCCTCCCTGTATAGAGGAACAATCTCGTAATGGGTGCTGGAGAGAGGAGGCTCATTTTCAGGGTTTAATTACACTTCTATGATAACTTTTCAGCAGTTCTAAAGCTCCGCTGTTTAGATGCTACTGCTTGGCTTCAAGTGGTGTGAGCGCGCTTGTGTACACACCACAGCTCTCCCAGCCCGGCTGGCGCCTGCTCTTGGTTTTCTTGCTGACACCTAGTTTGTAGGTGTGTTTTCCTTTAGTGTTTCTGTTTGCTCCTTTTAGCTTGAGGACCTCTTTCTCAGAATTTATTGGTAGAGCTTACTGGACCAGGAGCGTAGGTTCCTCCAAAGAAGACTCCGCTTTGCATCTCAGAACCAATGGAAACAGCTTTCAGCTGAGAGTACTGGTTTTGTTTGTTTGTTTTGAGAAAAGTCTCACTGTGTAACCCTGGCTGGCCTAGAACTCCTTGTAGACCAGAATGATCTCAAATTTGTGGACATTTGGGCTTTTTTTTTTTTAATCCGAAGATACCTCTGTCTGCAAAGTTGTATTGGGACTGGCCTCAATTTTCAGTGAGGTTTTGTCACAATACTTAGGTAGATCTCTAGAAATAGAATTTGTCAGTTCTAAGGTTGCTCTGAACCTCTTCTTAGCTCATATGATTCCTGCTAAGGCTAAAAAGTTCATAGAATTCACATCGGAGGCAGTACAAACCCTATGCATGCTGCTTATTCAGAACCTTATTCTAGTCGGACGCCTCCAACTTTTCAATCCCTTTTCCTTGCACAGACTTAAATTCTACCTCCCCATGATTCTTTACGCTTGTTTAAATATTTGGTTCCTTGAAGCAACAGAGATGAACCTCTTTTCTGTGTGGCCTTTGGGGTTTTGTACCTCTTGCTTCCCTCAACCAACAACAGCCCTCTTTCCTGGGTTAAATTTGATGTGTCCAGCCTTGTTGAACATGGCAATCTGAATCTCTGTCCGCTGCATTGGGAGTGTTAAGGATTTACATCCATTGGGCATCTACTTTGGCTGCCCTCAGACACTCCATTCATGGTTGCTCATGACATTACTATTGTGAGCTAACTTTATATAAGTATAGCAATGGTTCAGCTGCTTCTTTATGGCCGTCTAGTTCTGGAGCTTCGTGGTGCTGGTCATTGCAGTGGTAGGAATGCAGCAGCAGTGGGTGGTAGATGAGTTCTCACTTCTGCACTCCCCACTAGGTCGCTCTCAACCCTGACCTTTTTGCACGTGAACATAGTTATCCTGGAATTGGGGGTAATATGCCTTTTTAAAAAAAGTACATGGTGTGCTGTTATTTGCTTCTGTTTGGGTGTGCCGAGATACTGTTCTGTTTGTCTTTACTAAAGAATATCTCCTTGAATAGCAAATTACCTAGAATTCGAAAGTCTCTGGGAATGTTTGAAAACCTATCATTTTCACTTAGCATGCTGTCAATCAGTTCTCTCTGCAGAGGTTAGTAGATACACAGCTATAATTACTAAATAACCAAATCATTAACTTAATATGCTCCTTTCAGTTCACTTTTAAAAGATTAATTATTAATAATTATATATATTAGAGATTATATTTTATAAGAGTTTTATTTATTGTTACTTTTAATTTAAAAGAATATATTAAAACTCTTATCACATTTTATTCAGTATTGTGTTATTGCCATTTTAATGACCTTATTAATTAGATTTCATATGATTTCAGTCTTCTAATATGTACTTTGCCTTATAATTTGGGTTCTTGTCACAGGTTTTCCAAGAACCATGAAGTTGAAGGTGATTAGTGGTCTGAATCCATCTCTACTATGGCTTTGTGTTTCATAAAACAAAACCTGGTTCTTGGAGTGCTTAGATTCTTGAATGTTTTGTTTGTTTGCTTAGAAACAGACTCTTGGGTAGCCCAGGAACTAGTCTCCAATTTCCTGTGTACCCGAGGTGGCTTTGAACTTGTGGTCCTCCTACCTTCAGCTTCTAAATTCTTAGATTACAGGCATACATCATCACACCCAGCCAGGGTTTCCTGACTTTTGACTATAGCCCTTATTAGATAGTATAGGCTTACAGTAATTATATTTGTGATGTAAGTTTTATATTCCAAACAGCGAATTTAGAGTTTAATTAACCTGTTTCTATCCTGGAACTTGTGTAGAAATATCAAGCATGTGTCTAGAGGCCAAATGAATGAACATAGTTGACAAGCAAATGTTCAACCGTGAACATTTATGGTTAAACTTACTTTAAGGTTCACATAAAAAGATTTGTTCAGCAAACTTGAAAAAAATCTCTCTTCCCCCCTTTTTTAAAAGAAGAATAACAAATTAGAAAGATGGCTGAAAACCTACTTGATGTGATTGAACCAACTCAAGTGGTAAATTAAACATGCTTCTTCGGTAATAGTGAAAAATCGTGCCCTTCACCCCTGGTTTTGATTAGAAGCATGCGTTAACTCTTAGTATCACAGCTTTTGAAGATGACTTTGTTGCCGATGTATATTAGTGAACAGGTATTATTTTAAAGTATAAATTGACTTAAAAGATCTAAAATATTGAAAGTCATTAGTTAATAAACCACAAACAATGTTATTGACTGGTTCCATAGGGTTTCTTACATTCAAAAGAGGTGCATATGTTGGTTTCATACAGTCTGGAAAGTCTAAAAATATTTATTTAATCTTTCTTTAGAATTGAAATAGTTAAATAATACCAAAGGCAAGAATAATTTAGAATATCTGCTTTTAAAAATTCTTAGCAGAGCTGGGTGTGTCGTACAGTTATAGAGTATGTGCTTATCATGCCCAAAACCCTGCATTTGACTCTTGCCACCAAAAAATGAAGACCTGAGACCTCAGTAAGTATATTTTGTTTTTTATTCAGCCTGTGTGTGTTACCTAGCAGATAGTCTCTGTTAATCTTAGGAGTTAGGGGAGACAGATACTGTCTGTGTTGTCTTGGCGCTTGTTTATATTCTGTTGACATTGCATTGGAAGTAAATATGGCCCAGACTTTATCGTGAAGCTGAAATGTAACTGGTCAGTGTGGCAATATTTCTGCATGTAGAAATAAATTTGAAAATTGCAAGAGAAAGCTGACCACAGTGTAGCACTCAGGAGGCAGAGGCAAGCAGATCTCTGTGAATCTAAAACCAGCTTGCTCTACAGAATGAGTTCCACAATAGGCAGAGATAATCCTGTCTATTAAATAAATTTGCAAGGGAAAAATTCTTTATTGTAAAATTTTAGAACACCAAGGATAAAAGGAAAAATGATAAGTATTTCCTTAGAGTTAAATTAAATTAAGTTAAATTAAAGTTTTGCTATTTTAGGGGAAAATGAGTTCAGGTCAATAGTTATATACCCAGCCAAATTATCTAATATGAGACTAGACCTGAGAAATGTTTAGATAGTAGGTCTAAAATATTAATTACTAGCAATGAGGGAGTAAACTTCAGAAAGATAAAGGCATTATACTAGAAAAATAGATCTAATACAAGAAAAAAGTAATAGGCAATCTAATGATGAGAGGAGAATAGCTGTGTACTGGTCCCAGCAATGAGCCCACCACAGATGGACAGGGAGCTGCAGCCTGGGAGGTGTGGGAACAAAAGGGACTCTAGTGAACTCACGGGCTTTTACTCGGAGTTGTTTTACAGTCATGTCCTAAGGTTTGTTAATAAATCAGTAACAGAAAAACAGAAAATTTAAATAACTATAAAAGAAGTTCTAACTAATTCTAGGAGAAATAATAATTATCAAGAAAGGAAACACGTTGATGACATACTATAGACTCCACTAACAGTATTATATTCAAAGTCTTAGCTATGAAAACAGTGAGTGACATCTAATAACAACCGTATATTAGGATGAGGAGGACAGAGGAGTCTGTGTGAAAGGGAGGCAAGGAGGAAATCAAACAACTTTAAAAATCAAAAAACTAGTATGCAAAATCGTGTGACATTAAACCAGCCTGCTGAAGGAGACCGAGCAGGTTTTAGCCCAGTGTAACTTAAGGCACAGGAGTAGCCATCCATCAGAAGTTGGCTCCTGATTGCTCCAGCAGATGCCACCTCACAGGAGAGGCGAGCACTTGTAGTCCACAGTGTCCGTGATGCAGCTGCCAGGGGCTGTGTAGGGCAAGCTCGTTTCAGTGGAGCTTTTGTTGGGATTCTATGGGAGGAGATCTGTGCCCACCATGCCTTTGTTTCTCTTTCTGGACACGGATCTCTGTGTGTTCTATCTTCATTGAGAAGGTCAGAATGAAAACAAGCCTGGTTGACCTTTGTCAAATGATGTCATACCTCAAGTTCCCTGTTTGCTAGCACCCCTTCCTTCTAGATGAGAAGAACAGTCACTTGAGATATGTGAAATATTTAAGATAGCTCACCATGGTACACAGTACAGAGTGGTATGTTTTACTTTAGGTAGCTTTTGGTGGTTTCTTTTTTAACATTAAAACTGTTGTTTCCTTTATTGAGCTCATACAAATGCGTGAGTAGTACAGAAGTGGTTCTTTAAAACATGGAAAGGGTGGCAAAATAAAAATAAAACACTGCAGCTAAAAATACCGTAAACAGAAGTTGTGAACAGAAACCCAGCATAATTACAGAATCTAATTCTTAATGTCCAGGGACCAGCAAATCTGACAGGTTGATAATTTCACTCAAGTAACAGAAGAAGGAAAACTAAACCAGAAGAGTGCCCTGTTACTCTCAGAGTTGGATTTGATCTTGTCCATGGACTCCAATGCGCCCTCTGCTATGAAGCTGTGTCCAAGAGCTCAGGGTCTCTCAGTCACTCAGGCAAAGTGTAATGGCCTCTAGTAAAAGTGTAGCCACCCAGACCAAATACAAAATAGTGTTTGGGGATGGAATTGATTAATTCTGTCACTCAGGGCCCAGAACTGGGCTCAGAGGTGTCACTCCGATTTGGATCCCTCATCCAGAAGCAGCTGTGCTGAGAAGAGTGCCTAGCCAACCCCAAGGCCAACAGCAAACAGGCTTAGAGAGTGGAACAACCTCTCCACAAACCCCTGTCAAGTGCGTGGCGCTTAGTTCAGGGGTGTACAGTATGGAAGAGTGGTGTATGAGAGTGAGTGTTCCACTGCAGAGTCAGAGTCGGCCCTGAGCTTGGGCTGGGAGCACGTTTGAGGGAGATGTGTTCAGTGACTGGATACATTGTGTCACTGGAACCTTTTGCTTCAGATGGCCTGGCTTGGTTCATTTCCTTTTCAGCTGATTTGATTTTTGGATTGTCATGCCTCTGGAAAGGTTCTTTGCCATCCCCGTGACAGGGCACCAAGTATTCATAAGATGCTGGAACCCTGAGAGTGCTCAACCACGCTCCACTCTCCCCACTGTGAGGGGAATGAACAGGCTGTCACTTGGCTTCGTTTCCCAGGACTCTGGGAAACAGTTCTCAGCAAACACGTATTTCAGCTTTGCTGTGTTGAGGTTTGTTAGCTAATGGTATCTGTTAGAGATAGGGTATGAAACTAACTCTCTCCTTTTCTTCATGTGCTTTGTGTGATGTGCATGTCTGTGTGCAAGTGTGTAGGTGAATCCGTTTGTATGCGTATACACATAAAGTGTGTTCATTTGCCCGTGAAGGGCAGAATCGACATTGGGAATCATCTTCAGTAGCTCCATGCTGTATGTACTGATGCATGTTTTTCCACTTGTGCCTAGAGCTTGCCAGCTCAGCTGCTCTGGCCAGCCAGCTTGCTCTGGAGGGCCTGTCTCTGTCTCCTAAGCCCTAGGACTACAGATGGGCATCATACATACCTGTCATTTACAAGGATGCTAGGGACCCAAATGCCTATTCTTACACTTGTATAGCAAATGGTTTTACCCTGAACCATCTCTCCAGCCCTCTCAGTCAGTCAGTCAGTCAGTCGGCAGCACCTACCACATGCTCTTACCTTTCCCAGCTCAATCTCCTATTGGCACATGTCGGAAGCAAGACACTAAGAATTCTAAAAGCAGAAGTTTTTAAAACAGCGATGACAGTGGGCCACTCAGCCTGACTCTTTTCTGGTGTGTTGATCTATATCAAGAAGATGAAATGTCAGGCACATGTAAAAATCTGAAGCAAGTGTATGACTGAAGAATCTGTTCATCACTCTCCCAAGTTGAGAAGTTCTGTCTTAGAGCTTTGGCGGATAGTGTAGGTCCTCGTAGCTGCCCCGAGAAGCCGTTTTCGTAATATATGAGTTCATTAATGCAAATGTCTGGGCTGCCTGACAGAACAAAACAGTGCATCAACCGCTCACTGTATGGTGCTGTGGGTTGTGATTTTCCAACTTTCTGAAATTAAAGCAGGTTACGTTGATTGGCTTAGATGGAGGCGGGGACTATTGCTCAAGCTAAATATGTCATCTAATACCATTGAAAGGGTGTGCTGACACAGGATATAATTTTAAAACATTCCATTTCCTTCATATTTAAAAATGGTGATGAGCACATAGAACTTATTGACTGTGGACTGCAGAGATGACTTGGTGGATAAGAGGGAACACACACACACACACACACACACACACACACACACACAAATGGCTGCATACGTACTTGTAACCTCACAGCTGTCGGGGCAGATACAGAAGTACTACCGGGGCTTGCTGGCCAGCCGCTCTAACTTGAAACACAGGTGGTCCATCTCAGTAAATGCTTCTTACAGAACAAAGAGTAACTTCTAATCAGCACACAGACATCCTTGTCCTGCAGAGTTCAAGTCCATCCTGAGGTCTTTAACAGCTACCTGCAAGGTGAGTTGATGACTTATAGTAAATAGTCACAATACTGAGGCAGGTGATACAGAAATTTCTCAAGAACCTAGCTAGTGAGTCGAAAAACTGGACCTGTTCTTCCTCTCCATTGTTTCACCGTGGCGATAGACTAGACTGTGCTGTGTTTTTCATAGGCACTCTCTAGACAGTTTCTTCTCTCTGACTTATGAAGTGTCATACTTCCAAAGCCCTTTCAAAGACACAGAAGTATGCAAGAAAACGATATGCTGATAAGATGGCTGCCTTTTCAGGTTCTTGTCCTACTGTTTCTGTGTCTGCACCAAAACTGAATGAAATAGAAACAGGGATGTGCAGCTGAATCGTTAGAGGGATTGGAGGAGTCGTTACTAGAAAGCACCTGCAGGATAGCATCTCCTGCGTAGGAAGAGCCCAGACGTCCTGGTACACAACACACACACACAACACACACACACACACACACACACACACACACACACACACACCCCTGCACAGTGTATTAGCATAAGAAGGAGCACCAATGTCCTATTAAA
>JADRCD010216762.1:0-22769 GCA_019843815.1 Montemys delectorum
TATATATATATATATATATATATATAGTTTAAAAGAGGCAATGAGAACAAGGAAGTCTACAAGGAAGATTTTAGAGGAAGGGGAGAAATGATATAATTATATTATAATCTCAAAAAAGAAAAGAAAAAATATGGAGTCAAGGTGTTTCAGAGACACTTCCCACAACAAGAATATGTACTGTACATCACAACAAAAGTCCAAACACAACTCTCCTCTGAGCCCTGGGTGGCCAAGCATCCTGTGGAGCTAGCATTTTCTTGAATATCAATACAAGGTGAGGTAAACTTACCCTAACCCAGGAGCTTTGCATTGTTGTGACAGGTCCTAGCACACAAGGACCTATCAAACAACCATGCAAGGCATCTCCCCTTTATATGTTAAAATGAATGCAGCTCAGAGAGCAGAAGTCTGGAGAACAGGGGCTATGGTGACACTGGATTTCATAATTGAAAGGGGTTTAAAGCACCAAGACATGACATGATAGAGGCGACCTCTCCAGGGTACGACAATTACTGTATGGAAGTAACAAGAATGGATGGCCTTAGAGCTGACTTGAGGAAGACAGTACAAAATAAACCTGGATAATCAGGCTACGTGCAGGTCGTGGAGAGCTCTTTAGTAGATCTGGGGGAGCTCTTCAGCTCCATCTTCACCATCCCCTCCCATCTCAGCTGTGACTCAGCTCTCTCAGCATCTCTCTAGCCATGTCATTTGCTTCACATCTTAACATTTGCATCACTTGTAATATTGGAGCTTCTTGGAGAAAAAAGAGAAAGTCCCTGACTCTGGGTCTCCATGTTCTTATCTCATAGCCATTCTTTCATATAAATTTGGCAGAGTGTTTCTACTCTTACCCTGCCAGGGAGTTTATTCTTTCCAAGGACTCTCCCAACTGCCAAGTCACATGTCTTAGCTCTTATCCAATACTATTCTTTTGTGTGCATAATGTTCTTCTCTGAGAACCCTCCATTTCTCCCAGCCCCTCCTTTCCTTGGTTCCCTCATCCCCTCCTTCCCTCCTCTTTTTCTCTTTGCTTTTTGGTACTTCATTCACTCATCCTGAGCATATTCACTGTGTATCTTCTCCGTGAAAGACTGGGCATTGTAGCCTACAGTCTGGTGGAAGAAAGTACCCACGGAAACTAGAACATTCTACCAAGAGCTGTAAATATGTTGCCAGAAGCTTAGGTCGTTCAGAGAAAGCACAAAAGGAGCTGTAACTCTCTCTTGGGTGGGAACACTGTAGAAGGGATAATGGCAGATGCCCACTCCTGACAGAGGGACTGAGGGGCCAAGGCTGAAGAGCCTAGTGGCTTACTAGGAAGGAAGTGTGCAGTGTCTTCTCATTACTTTGTCCTTCTCCCCAGCCAGCTTTCTGAGGTCTCACTATCACGCACAGTTGTTCCCTGTCTCTCTCCTCTTCTCCACCTAATGTCCTCATGCTCATCATCATGATCCAGCTGTGTAAACTGGAACATCAATGCCTTCTCCCCCTCCCCAGCAACATTCTAATCCACAGCCATTCATTTCCCCAGGAAAATTGCATGAGGCTTGCAAATGGTCTCCCTGCCTTAAATCTCCCTCCCCTCACTTAACACAAGCTATTAGGAGAGCCTTACAACAAACAAATAGCACAGTCCCTTCATTTCCTGTCACCACAGAAGGCCTCCTCCAAACCTGACACCAACCAAAATCTCCCATGATCCTCCCCAGTCTGTGGTTTCCCAATCAGTGAGAAGTCGTTCAACCTCTTCCCCAAGGGTCTTCAAGTAAAATTGGAAATTGCTCCAGGAAGATTATACTACACTGATATCTGGCAGATTGGAGCTCTCTCTAAAACACCAACTCACGTAGCCACAGGTACCCATTCCCATGGCTGAGGAACTAATAAATACCCGCATCATTGACTAGTACACAATACCGTCACAGTGGGGTCCAAGTCTGGCCCTCTATTGCACATGCTGCCCTTGCCAGTTCATCCTGTATTCCAGCCATACTTTTCTCTGTATACTCAGACTCAATTTTTTAAGTGAGATAATGATACTCTGGTTCAGAAATTATCTCCAACTGGTAGGCATGCCTCATGTTAAAATATAAACTCACGAAACATTCACCATCTTTCTTATAGTCTGGTTTGTATTAATGTAACAGTTCGTTGTGTTTATGCCAGTACTGGGGATTGAACCTACAGCCTCATGTGCATGCTTATCAAGTACTCTAAACCCACATTTCAATTTTTTGGTTTTTTTTATAATGTTTTCCTGCTTGTTATTTTTTAAAATCAGGAAGTTATACAGAAAAAAAAATACAAACTCTTACTCAAAGTACCCTATGCTATCTATATCTATAATCACCAGCAGTCATGTTCCAGCACGCATTCAAACTTTCTATCATTAATCCAACTCTGACTCAGGGCAGCAAGTTCATGTAGGATGTTCCCTTATTCATTCTCCCATCATCTGAGAAAAGAGCAGTAAGTATCTCAAGAAATAGAAGGGTCCTTGGAGCCCTCACAACCCTTGGAGACAGAAATCAGTCATTCCGACACATACATCCTCTTCCTGATGGACTCAACTTTGTCAAAAAAATCCTGATGTCCTTCTGCCCCCCAGACCTAGCTTCTTCCCTCATTACCCACCTGCCCTACCTGCTCCCTGAGTTCTACTCCAGGATACAGCCTTGGCAGGGAGACTCTGTAGGCCTTTCTAATTACAGAGGAATTGACAGGATGGGGTGGAGAGATGTATATTTTTAGCTGTGGTGAAGAGAAAAGAAATCAAAAGAGAAAATGTTCTTACCTTGGCTCCTGCCCCTGAGCTCAGCAGGTTCCTGAGGTCTTGAACTTGAAATGTTTAGGAATGAAAGGCTGAAGGCAAGTCAAAGCTATGGGAGGGGTGGTGGGAGGGGAGGAAAAATGGTTAACACTGCTGCCAGAATATTTGTTTAGGAGAGGTTTGCAAAACAGGGTAATGTGTTTACTGCTCAGTGTTGGAGAGCTAACAAGAAATAGATACACAGACAGTGTGATGCTAACTGCCTTTGACATCAGTGATAGCCCTTTGGTTAGAGTGAATTCACCCCATGCCGAAATGGATTATTGCATGTGTCTGTTGTCTTGAGAACCACCCTTTTCAAATATTCTAATATTCGCATTGACTCATCTGTCCACTTACTGATTTATTTGAAGGCAGATTGGTGTGAGGGAGCACCAGCCAGGGAGGACCCTTTGAGGATGCAAGTCTGAGGGATGGGAAGGATAAGGTTGGTTGTTGAGTCACATATTTAGCTATAGATCCTTGGAGCAGGTGCAGAAGTGTCCCCAAGAGTCAACCTGGAATAACAGTTCATTCATATCTGTCTTTATCACTTATCATTTTTCTTCTTTTCATGTGTGTGTGTGTGTGATAGAGTGTGTGTGTAGAAAAACAGACCTGGTAGAATATTGTACAAGGAGATTTGCTAAAACTTTTGAAACAGTGGTAACTAAATTGCCCAACAATAGTTCTCTGCATTTTAGAGGTACTGAGACCTTGGTTAACTGTTTAGTTCACGAAGCTGGATACTTCATTAGTCCTAATCTGACTCTGAGATTGAGAGTCAAGGTTGGAAGGCTAAAATCTGAAGTCTGATGTCGGTGAGCACTGTAGAAAAAGGAGAGGAAAAGCTGGGGGGGGGGAAGGAAAGGAGGGAGAAGGAAGAGGAGATGAACATACAAATAAGAAGTGAAGGCAGGCAGGCAAGCAACACATCATAACACTTTGAAAACAACACTATACTCGGGCCACCAACGCTGGAGAGTCTTGCCTCAACTGATCATTCCTGGAAATGCCTACACAGTGCTACCTGGGCTATGTCTCATAGCTGACTCTACATCACCTCAAGCTGACAATCAAAATTAACCATCTCAATACCAGTAATCCATGCCAACTTTCACAGGCTGTTTGTTGTCTGGGATAAACTGAGTTGGATGGATTCTCAGGTTAGTTCCACATCCTATGTGTGAATGGGCTGAGGTTAATGTGTGATGTCTTCTATAGGCATGCAATGGCTGAGAGATAGCTTGAGGCTGCATACAGTGGAATCACATCACAAGTACCTTCTATTCACTCAAATGCAATCATTCTGGTTCTACAAAAATTAAGAGAGACAGATCAATTTAAAATTGAATCTACCTACCCTTATACCTGGCAATAACATCCTCCTGAGTGAGAGGTTGCAGACTCTCAATTCTTATACATTTTCTGCTGCAAGGGCCCACTGTAATAAATACAATTCTGGTGATTTAAGGAAATAGGAAGCACTCAGATCAAGCGCATACTGAATATGATATCCCTAAAACCAGTATCTTGCAACTCTTTTAAGTGCTTGAAAATTCCAACATGAAGTAGTTCTAGGGAATTTTATAGGCTGATTTTGTTTATATGCATTCTACAAGGCCTCTACACTTTAAGATTCACCATTAACATCACATATGGACCTGTGGTTTTTGCCATCCAGGTGAGATGAATCAAACTGAAGGACTAGAAATTATATGAGGATCTATCTATAGAAGAGCTCTATCACCTCCTCTCTCTTTCTCTCTCTCTCTCTCTCTCTCTCTCTCTCTCTCTCTCTCTCTCTCTCTCACTCTGTCTGTCTGTATCATAAATTAACCAAGTATTAAACATCCCTACCAGCATCATTGAAGAGAAAGAGTGATACCATGAGGAATTCCCCAAGGCCAAGTGCTGGGAAACACTTCTGCTATGTTATGCTCCTGAGTTCTTGAATGTTTATTTCCATACCCAGCAGACTTGGGCAAGTCAGTAATTTTTCTCTATCTATGCCTTTGTCTCTAATAGGGTTTGTAGCTATGACAGGTTGCGTTGCAGCATTTTCTCTGTCCAATCACATTAGGGCAGTGACAGGCCTGTGATTTGACAGGAATAGAGAGGTGGAGCTAGAAGGTGAGGAAGAAAAATGTCAGAGAGAGGAAGATGAAGAAGATCATCATGGAGGCAGAGGAAGATGGCGATTCAGACCCCGTGTGGTTATAACAACCAAGCTAAGGTTTTTACACAGATTAATTGGGTCAAAACAATGTCTTTATCATTTGGCACTGAAATTATTGTATTGGCATCTTGTAATTGTGATCTTATTATTATATAAACCTGATTGGATAATTAAGCCTTAAAAGTCATGCTTTACCGGGTAGTAGGTGCTAGATGAATGATTGTGAGGGTGTGTAAAACACTGCATGTGAGCGAGATGTTGCTGCTAGCTGGGAGAAAATAGCATGAGCCTGCTGGGACATAGTGTTGTGGCCGGATGGTACTGGCGCTAGAACGTGGTCCAGTAGGAAAGAGAGTTGCGGGGTAGATTTTTTTTTTTTAATTCTCGAAACAGGATTGCTTTCAAAAAACAAACTCAATATTATAATGTAAAAATAAAAAGAAATTAGAAGATTTTTACTTGTCTGTTTTGTTTCATTTTGCTTTGGTTTTTTGTTTGTTTGTTTGTTTGTTTGTTTGTTTTGAGACAGGATCTTATTGTATAGCCCTAGATGTTCTACACCTGTCTACATATACAGGGACATCCTCAAACTCACAGAGATCCATCTGTCTCTGGGTGCCTCTTGGGTGTTGGAATTAAAGGAATGAGCCACCACACCCAGTGACACTTGAAGCTTTATTAAATACTCTAAAAATGTATTTTCTGCTTTATTAGTAAATGGAATTCCCAAAATAATGAAGCATGCCTTCCCTGAGCACTCTACCCACTCAATATGGAGTGAGCTTCATGCTGTTCCAGGCAGGAAGAAGATATTAAACCTGGCTCTATTGGGCTTTGACTATGCTCATCCTCTTCTTTGAGAGTCTGTTTTCTCCCAACGTCAACAGTTTCCTCATTCACGTGTATCAATGGGCACTCAACTACTCTTAAGGGACCCATGAAAAGCCTTAAGAGTTTTTCCTGTGCTCTCCTCTCCTTTCCTTTCTGCTACTCTACCCACCTTCCTCTTGCCCTCTGCTCCCTCCCTTACTCCCTTCTCTCCCTCTGCCCTCTCCTCTCTTCTTCTCTCTTCTCTGGGATAAAGATCAAATTGCTTATTTCCCATTTCTTGAAGTCTGTTGTCCTTTGTTGCTTGATGTCCATTCTCAACCACTGCAGTTTGTGAGGACAGAAAAATGACTCAGGGGACAAGGGCATCTTCTACTAAGCCTGATGACGTGTGTCCAGTGGACCCACATGGCAGAAGGAGAGATTTAACTTCTCTAAGTTGTCCTGTGACCTCTACATGCATGTCATGGTAAGCATGTATTCACACACACACACACACACACACAAATAAACTAGTGAAACAAAACATTTCAAAACTGTGGTTTTCATTTTTGTTCAGTGTGTACAGTATGCATCTAGACATCCATAGGTTCATATATATGTGTGCATAGACATATATGTGTGACTATAGATATCTTTTTTCTTTTTAACTTTATTTCAGCTAAAAGGGTAAATAAGGACTAAAGCAAAAGTCCTGTTATAATTTTTTCTTCAAGAGACATAAGCATTTTAGACATTATTCTAAAGGACTTTGGGGCAGAGAAATTTTATATCTGAGCCTCTGACAAAGATAAGAGCAGAAAAAAGAGATTCTGGGTGAAAAAATATATGTTTCTGAGTAAACTAAGATGATTTAGCATGTCAAATATCATAATTAAGGACATCTAGAAAGACCACCAGTAAGTCAGTATCATAAAATGAGAGCTCGTAAAATGGGAAAAATATTATTAGCAAGATATGGAACATGAAAAGTAATTTATAAAGATAGTGTCACTATACAGTATGGTCAGCATAGGACACACATGACCATTGAGCACTTGTGCTGTAACTGACTGGAACTATGGGACGCTAGAAACACAAAGTACACAAGGTGAAAGGATCTGTGGAAAGTTCACTGATTGCTTGTTGATGTGATAATGTCTAAGGCTGGTGGGATAAGTAAAATAGATTAAGGAAAAATAGTCCTGAAAATAATTATTTAAAAACCCTCTTTTGCTAGCCATTTTCCTCATCACTATGATGAAACACTGATGGAAAGTCATTTATGGAGCTGAGAGCAGTGTGTTCAGGTTCGTGTTAGCAAACAGGTGGTGGCTGAAGGAGTGTGTTTATAATGGCACAGACAGACAATGGAGTGTCAGGTGGAACCAGAGGCAAACAAAACCTTCAGGACCTGCCCCTGGTGACCTGTGTACACCACCAATGCCCATGTTCAAAGAAACATGTTAGCTTTCCCTACAGCATCACTAGCTGGGGACCAAGGATTCAACCACACAAGCTTGTGGGGGACATTCCACAATCAAACCCTCACACTGGTAGAACATTTGAACCTGTGTGAGGCTCACATCACAATTCTACAGGCAAATCCTGAACATAGAAGACATATTTTTAAGTTAACAAGGAAAAGGTAGCAGTCCCAGTGGAAAGACGACAAGCAGTGTACACAGACAATCTGCAGAGAGAAACAAACAAAGAAAGCTTATGAGTATCTGCTCACAGTAATTAAGGACAAAATGAATGCAAACTGAAAAAGAAACGAAAAATATCTTACAGCTGGGCAAAATCAGAAAATTGGATAATGCCAAAAGTTGTTGGAGATTTAAGGAAGCAGGTACCTCCTGCACTGCGGATGATTGCAGCCATTCCAGGGAACAATCTGCCAATAGCTAGGTGAATTAAATGCACACATATGCTATGGTCCAGAAATTCCACTCCTACGCTTTATTTCTCTGATGAATAGCTGTACACTCCAAAGAGGTACAGGTCTAAGGATGTATATTTCAATTTTATTTATAGTGTGGTGTCAGGTGTTAGAGGCAACATGAGTATATATACAATACAGTACAGGAAGTGGGAACACATGCGTTGTAGGTGGTGGTTACTCCTCACAGAGAATGCTGTGATTGAAAATTATTGACTATATTAACACATACTGATGCAGATGAGTGTTAGGAGAGTAGATAATGAATGGTATGTGTGCGAATGTGTCTCTGTGTTGGGGTGAGAGTGTCCATGTGTGGGGATGGGCATGGGTGGGTTCAGAATAATGTATGTTCACTAAACATATCCTAATATAAGTTAGATATCAAGTCCTGTAGAATATGGTAGGGAAACAGTGGGTAGTAGGAATAGAGTTATTGGATTGTGGAGAATAGAAATGTGTTCATGGACCCTCATTCTTTGTCTGACCCAATGATACTTTTGAAACAAGAAACATGTTAAACTTGGAATCTTTGATGGAAAACGAAACGAAAGCAGTGACTTTGGTCTAGATAGAAATGATAGATAAGAAAGACCATACTGTGAGTGCCCAATGCATACAATTATTTTTCTCATTCAAGGCAAGAAAAAAAATACAATAAACTGCTATAGATCTTGGTAATATAAAAATGAACATAGCCATTTATCTAATGAGACAAATTTTCTGCTGGCACTAAATTCTCAGAACACCCTCTGACTTAGACTTGAACTAGTTATTTTAATATTACGTTCTTTGGAAGATTGTTCATAAGAGATCACGAAGGAGAACTTAGGGGAGGTGAGGCTAAGAAGGATGTGTAGAGAAAAAAACTACAGGATAGTAAGATTCAGGAGCCTCCAGTTTCTATTTCAACCACATTGATCTGCTTTAGTCATTAAGTTTCCACATAATCTTTTATTTGAAGAAAGGATTCTGTGATTAAAAAGGAAAAGACATGGGCAGCATCCTTGTGGGCCGTTAGGAAGGATATGGAACAATGTAATGAAGAGTGTCTTCAACAGTACTTACACAAAACCTGCAGAGCATTCTTCATGTCACCATCTTTTCGCAACAAAATGGAAACTGCAGGCAAATATTAGATATATGTTTTCAGAAAAGACATTTTGGGAAGCTGGGGTAGTGCAGTATGGGCTGTCTCTTTCTGGTAATAGAATGCACCAGAAAGGGCAAGCTTAGAAGAGAGTCTAAGGAGGACTGGAGGAGGACTGGTGACTGCTGTTAGTTCATTGAACTAACTCTCCTAGCTCCTTCTCAAAGCTGCTTGCAGGAGATTTAAGCAACAGCCAAGTCCCCAAGTTACAGATATGTCCAGCTGGTGACTGAAAAGGCGAGGGGGGGGGCGGGCATTGAGAGGATGGTGACAACTTCGAGGAAAATTGAAATGTCATTAAACACAAAGATCCTGGTTTTCATTCTTATTACCTAAGTGGATAATAAACATGTATATGCATGTATCCACAAAACCACATGCATTGGAGTGAGCCGCAGAAGTGCACACAGGCAAGTCAGTGTTGTGATTTGAATATCGATTGTCTCTTACAGGCTCCCTGTAGTGGGAGGTGTGGTTGCCAAATGCTAGGAAGTGACTGGATCCTGAGGACTCTGACCTAAGCAATGGATGGCTCCGTTGGTGCATCTATCATGCTAACATGACAGAGAGATGATAAAAATAGAAAGTAGGACTTAGTTGGAGGAACTAGGTCACTTGCCTTAGAAGAATGTATATATCCCTACATAATCAAAAACACTACATAATATTTGCATGTGTACATGTATGCATGGGGGGACACACGTGACCATATGTGCACACCCAAGGACAATCTCAAGTATCATTTTACATGAGTCCTTCACAATGTTTTTGTTGAGGCAGGGTCTTTCATTTGGGCTGTGGTTTACCAACTACAATAGGCTAGCTGACCAGGAAGCCTCAGACATCTACCTGTCTCTGACTCCCTAGCTCTAGGATTACAAATGTGTTCCACTGTGCCCAGATGTTTTATATGGATTCTGGAACTCAGGTCCTCATGCTTACAGAGCAGGTTCTTTATGGCCAACCTAACTC
Organism: Montemys delectorum; assembly: GCA_019843815.1. NCBI lineage: Eukaryota > Metazoa > Chordata > Mammalia > Rodentia > Muridae > Montemys > Montemys delectorum. Next base: position 9,863 of record JADRCD010216762.1, read on the forward strand.
CTCAGCCCTATAAAATATGTTTTATGAAAGAGTTTGAAGGGATGGAGAATAGTCAAGAGGAGATGAAGCTTATATAACATAATGAAGAGAGTGCTAAAGGTTTTGGCTAGAATCTATCCCAGGGGCTTGTGGTGCTATTAGATATATAGCCTTTAGAATGTGGGGGCTTTGGATTATTTTAGGCATGCCTTTGATTGACCATGGGCCTTTGTCTTGTCCTTTCTCATTTAATTGCCCGATATGAAGTGAGTAGCTCTGCTTAACCATGTGCTCCCTGACAGGGTATGCTGTCTTTCTTCCAAGTGTCCAAACGACACAACCTCTCAACCATGGACTGACATCTCCAACACTGTTAGCTAAAGCAAACCTTTCCTCTTCATGAGTTGATTGTCTGCTGTCCATCTGCTTGAGCGACAGAAAGCTGACTAACACACAAAGTATATTGGTTTGCTAAAGCATCTATTACAAAGCCCTGGTGAGCCTACAGGGATAGTCAATAATACTCATTCTTTCTTGATTTTTTTTTTTATGTACTTGAGTGCATTACTTTCTCTTTACTGTTGACTTATTGGCTGTTGGTAGACTCTAGGAGAAGACCCATTGTCTCTGGCTGTATACCCACTGCTCAGCTCATCAGACTCCAGCGGCTAGCTCCAAACTCATAGCCACCCATATGATTCAGATTAAACTCAAAGAGACAGAAAACAAAGGAATAACATGAATGTGCAGGTGAGGTTCAGGGGAGGAGCATGGATAGATAGGATGGCAGGGAGGTGGGGAAAGGGTGGGGGAGTAAATATTATTATGTGTGTGAAACTGTGGAAGAACAAATTTCCTTAATTAAAAAAGTAATAAGTTCAGGAGTTTACTGCTGGAGAGAAAGGAATTTCCACTCTTCAGAGTGAAAAAACTTAATCCAGAGCACCTAGATTATATTATGCATAAGATACCTAAAATATGCACATATTACTAGAAATTCAAAAAATAGGAAAATATGTTAATTAAGGAGTAAAATGTCCAATAGATACAGAGCCATAGACAACCCGATATTGGAAATAATGAAAAATATCCTTTAAGGGACTATTAGAAATATCTGGAGTTACATGGTGTGTAAGACCTTTGGTACAAAACTTAAGGAAGTGGCAAAAAAAAAAAAAAAAAGACAAGCAAAATACAAAATACTTCAGTAACGCAGCATTTCAACAAGTCAACATGAAGGCTCTAAACCTAGGATTAATAAATCCTAATAATTATAATTAAAGGTAAGAATAATAACAAAATAACATGCTGAGTCTTGAATATAATGGGAAAATCAATAATATTCATTAATTTTTGTTTTATTTTATGTATATGAGTGGGTTTTTTTTTTTATGTATGTGTCTGGACCATGTGTATTCAGTGCCAGAGGAGACCAAAAAAAGTGTCAGATCCCTTAAAACTGGAGTCACAGACAGTTGTGAGGCGCCATGTGGGCACCAGGAACTGAACCCAGGCCCTCTGCAAGAGCCTCAAGTGCTCTTGGCTGCTGAGCCAGCTCTCCAGCTCCTTTTCTTGGTTTCATTTAAATGTTTTTCATGAGATAAAGTAACAAAATACAAGAAAAAGTTTCTTTGGAATATGAATACCAAAACTACAGATCCCAGGTGGTCAGGAACCTATGAGGACAAAATGCAAAGAAAAATGTCACTAAAATATAAAGCTGATGAGAACATATCTCAGAAGTCAGGGGAAAAGGCCACATGCCACATGGCAGAAAACCAATAAAAATCATGGCTGATTCTTATCAGGAGCAACAGAGAACAGAAAGTAGCAGAGAGATGCCTGTAACTTTCATAAAGAGGAACACCTAGATTCTTCAACCTAGATTCCAAAGCCAGTAAAAAATAATAATAATAACCATAAAAACTAAGTAAAATCTCTGTATGTCACATTACAAAAAAAAATGCTATGGGAAGATGGTCAAGCTCAGGGAATGATTCGGATGGAAATTTGGACGTAATAGTTGAAGGAAGCTGAAAACAGTAGATTTGGGGTGACATCTGATCTTTTAACTTTGAGTTTTTAAAAGAAGAAGGAAATAATGCTGGGGTATATAGGCTTGTGAAGTAAATTAAATATGTGATGGCGTAAAACAGAAGAGGCTGCAATGAACAGCTCGACTCTCTTCATGACAGTAAGTAACGAGGTGTGACATCAGTTTGGGTAGACTGCGATCAAGTTAAATGTGACTATTATAAACCCTCAAGAAACGACCTTTTAAAATAAAAGTTATAGCAATAAATCAAGTAGAAAAGAAAGAACAAAATATTCTAAATGGCGTTATTAGTACAAAAAGATGCTGGAAATTAAGATAAAGAGAAAAATAACATATTTTTAAAAAAAATAGCCAAAAGTATTTTTCAGTAGTCACCACCCTGAAATAGACCAGAGTGGTCCTACCATTTGTCCTCTGAGTGACCTAGAGAAAGTATCTGGACCTCTCCAAGCATCAGTGTGCTTGTCTAAAATAGTAGTGCCTGCCTCCTTGAACTGTTAGATTGATTTAAAAAAAAAAACTTGTATAGCAATTCATAGCATTTTCTTTCACTACATTGTATCTTGGAAACAGGATCTCGGATTAAACCTAGAGCTCACTGATTGGCTAAACTTGCTGATCAGCAAGCCTGGAGGATTCTCTAGTCTCTGCATCCAACTGCTAAAATTACAGGCATCTGCCCCAATGCCCAGGTTTTACAGAATTACCAGAGGTCTGCACACCAGTCCTCACATATGCATAGCAAGCACTTAACCACTGAGCCATATCCTTAGCTGGGTTAATCAGCTTTTGTTACTGTACCATAGTACCTGATACACTTAAAAAGAGGAACGGTTGCTTCAGCATACTGTTTCAGAGACTTCAATGCACGGTTGCTTGAGCTCATTACATTTGGGTCTATGATAAGACAGTACAATGACAGGAACATGTGGCTATAGAGGCAGCTCACCATATGGTGTCCAGGAAGCAGAGAAGAGAGGCTTGGATCCTAGATGACGAAGACCTCCCCATAAGCCTTACAGCCTAAGGATTCCCTTTTCTGCAGATATACCAAGGATGGAGGCTTAGCCTTTAAGACATGGGCCTTAGGGAATGTTTAGGACTGAAGCTATAGCAGAAAGGCAAAATCGTATGTAGAAAGAGGAATGAAAATTCATTCCTTCGGATCCTGTGCACGTGTTACTGTTTGCAACTATCACTAACCAACTGCTCCATGCAAAAGTAACTTCCCATCCCTGTGATCCAAAAATGTTTTGTATATAATTCTATGTTACTACTTGCAAATTAAGTTATGCTCTTTCCTTTCTTAAAACATTCTTAGTTAAGCACTTTAGTTTGAGTCTGTTATGACACATCTTGTAAAAAACACAGAGAAATCCCACATATCCTTTACAGAACTCAGGTTTCCATGAGTGATAGCATCTCACAGAGCTAGAGTACACTGTCCCAGACAGAATGTTTTCAGGGTTACAATCAAGATACAGAACATTTCTGACATCCACAGGATCTTTCATACTACCCTGATAGAAACATGATCTCTTCCTGTCTCCCTTAGCTACATCTCATCTCCTATAGGCCCTGGAAACCAGTAAGCAACTGGTTACTTATTATGTTGTAGTAATGAACCATACAGCAAGCACAACCTTCTCCTCCATGGATTCTTTACTGATTGATCCAAGTGGTTGTACGTATCCATGGAGTTTCCTTTTCATGGCTAAGCACTATTCTATACAACAGATGTGCCACAATTTAATCAATAACTGGATTGTTCCTAGTTACTGACCATTATGAACAAGTTTTCACAAACAGGATTTTTGTATGGCTGTAAGGTTCATCTCTAGGATAAAAATTGAAAAATGCAATTCTGGATTGTACTTTTTGTGCTGAATTATGCTGGATTATACTGGATTGTTGCATGTTTGTTTTAAGAAACTTTCAAACTTTGTTCCAAAATGGCTGTATCTTCTTACCTTTCCACTGATTCCAGCTCTACAAAATGTCCTAGCTACTCTAATCTCTGTACATTTTCATATGAAGAAATTTTCTCTACAAAAGCCTTATAGTTTAAAAAGAATTTCATTGAACCTATATATGGCTTTAAGGGGAAATGACATCTTTACTACATCCCAGTCCATGAACATGGTACATCTCCACTTCTTTTGACTTTCTGGTTTCTTTTGTCAACATTTTCTTGCTTTCAGTATTCAGGCTCTCTGTTTTTCTTATGAGATTCACACCTTAGTGTTTCTTTCCTCTTCTCCCCTTCTCTTTCTCCACTTTCTTTTCCTCTTTTCCTCCCTTTTCTATTTTTGATTCATCATTTATGGTATTATTTTATATGATTTTAATGCCATTTTTGTTCATTTTTATCCCATGGACTTGCTAGAATTATATATTACTTCTAAGGATTTTGTGATGTTCTTGGGATTTTATATGTAGACAATTATATCATTAGGAAATTTGAGACATTATTTTATTTCCCCTTTCCTGATCTACTTCCTCTTCATCCCTTAACATCATAACTATAACTTCTAGTACCATGCCAAATAAGATTGGTGAGAGTGAGCATTCTTGCTTTGCTGTCACTATCAGAGGAAGAGTGCTCCAAGGTCTGTCATGATTGAGCATAGCATTTCTATCTAGTTGGGAAAAAATAATCTTCTAGTCCTGTTTTTCTGAGTTATTTTAAGTCAATAATGCAAATGTAATTTTCTGCACTGGTAGGTAAAAACCCATTACTTTCTTGTCTTTAACTTCTTGATATTGTATTCTGATTGATTTTTTAAATGTTGAACCAACTTTTTGATCAGGAATAAAGGTATCTTCCTTATTTTTTTTTAAATACTGATATATTCCATGTGCAACTAGTTAAAAGCGATTGCATTTATAATCACAAGAGGTCTGTTCTATAGTTTCTGTTTTAGTGGTTTTGACTAGTCTAATGATTGATAGCATGACATGGAGCCTGTTCCCTCATTTTCTATATTCTGAAGGTAATCTGTGGAATTAATGTTAACGTCATTTTAACTTTCCAAAAAAATAAAATTTCTTTGTAGAGAGATTTTTATACCTAAGAATCCAAGCTAAATAAATTCAAATCCAAGTGTTCTAAAAATCTTAGCTGTAAAGCTACTCAGATTATCAGCTTACTACTGAACCAACTGTTGTGGTGTATTGCCATCTGCCTCCCCTGACCTGAGGATTCATGAGTGTGAAGTTCCTCAGTCACTCCCTCACTAACCTCATAGAGCCTGTAGGTTTGTGATTCTGTCCTCCATTTCAGCCTCAAACTTGGCAAGTTCTACCTTCCCCTCCTCAGCCTTCTACTGAGATGTGTCAATGTCACTGCTTTTTTTTTTTTTTTTTAAGAAAAATCAATCTTCATTTCATCGATTTTTAATATTTTTCTGTTTTATTTTTTAAATATTTTACTTCTTTTCCTATTATCCTTTAGGATTCTCTTTTTCTACTTTTTTGGTCCCATTCCCCTCTCTTTCTAGAGTTTTGAGATGGAAATCTAGATGATATGAGACCTTTCCTCTCTTTTTAATGTATAAATCTAGCACTATAAAATTCCCCTCTCAGAGTTGCTTGTCACCATGTCCCACAGATTTTGATATGTTGTATTTTCACTCCGTTCAATGTAGGAATTACATTATGCCTGCATGGCTTGCCCAGCCTCTTGTGTTGACATTTTACTAGCTTGAAGTATAGAAATCTGACTTCCTTTTCCAGTTCCCTATCCTCTCTTGTTTATAATTGTCTTGAATACGTGCAGCATACATATTAAACCCACATCATGCTGTTATAATTTCTGCTTCTCTCACCAAACATAATATAGAAAATCAAGAGTAAAAAGTAAATGTGGTATATTCATCATGCCCTTTCCCAGGGCTGCTCCAGGGTTCCTGGGTTGCTGGTTTTATTGTACCTCCTCCATATTTAGAGACTTCTTTTCAGCTAATCTCTTAGAGCAGGTGTGCAGGCTACGAATTGCTTTGGTTTACCTTCATCTGAGAATACCTTTATTCATGCTTATATCCTATAGGGTATTTTCATTGGGACCTGAAAAATGGTGTGTGTGTGTGTGTGTGTGTGTGTGTGTGTGTGTGTATTTAGAGTGCCACTTCCTGCCAAACACTTAGGTTATCACTCAAATTCCTCTCCCACCCACTCATGCAAGAGTCATCATTTCTTATTTGTTGCCTCCAGAGTTTCTTTCTCTCCATCATTTGAGATTTTACCTATGTGGTATGAATCTTTGTGCAGTTTCTTTGAGTTTATCCTGTTGGAGATTCACTTCATTCGTTGCATTGGTAGAATTCAAATTTTACCAAATTTGGTAGTTTGCAGTCATGGCTTCTTCACTCTTCAACTCCATAATCTTCCTTTTATTATTTCTGGACTGTAATGACACAAATATTAGCTCACTTGTTAACATCTCCCAGGACTCTGAGATCACTCTCATTCTTCCATCTGTTTCCTTCCTGATGTTCAGACAGGAGTTCCTTTTGTTCTTGCTCCCTCAGATACTATAGCCAAAAGGATAGATGGGTGGAAATATTCCTCTCATCCACCCTGAAATGGTACCTACTGATGCTAGGGTGGCGTTCTAATCACTGGGCAGTGATGGGAGTCCTTAACAACAGGACAAGGAGGGGCCAAGCATCCTTTTAGTGGAAGTCTAAGCTCCTCCCCCACAATCTTTGTCTCTGTTGTTGAAGAAAAGCCATTATCTAAGAATTTCCTGTGTTTCTATTAGAGCTGTTGAGTTCTTGTTTCTCTGCCCTGTTCATAATTTGAGTACACTTTCTAAAAGCAGAGAATTTACAATCACGTCTTTTCTTGGGTCATGGGCCACCTAGACTCTGTGCCTTCCTTTCTCCCCATCTTTGTGTTCATTTTTATATAAATATCCAGAGGATTTTATCCTGTTTTGTACACACACACACACACACACACACACACACAAAAGAAATGCAGTTGGCTCTCTCTTTCCAGATATGGCATCATCAAGTGATATTTCATTTTTATATAATTTTCTAATTCACTAGAATGTTTTGAGGGCATGAAGCAAGCCTTGTTCACTTTTATTTCCCCAGCACTTAGCAATGATCATGTGTCCAGCATATGCCTGTCACTTGAATGAACAGCATGCCTAAGTGCCCATGATTCATCCTTTGCAGTGGCCATTTCTCTCCATTCTCTGGTACAGCCTCTCCAACACAGAGCCTGCACCTGTCATTAGCTTTCCCAGTTGCACACAGCTGGGGCCCAATAAATGCCTCGCTCTGGACAAGGGCTTGTACTCTAGCTTGAGTGTCTGTCCTCAAACCCAGAAGCAGAGCAAAGACAAGCAGAGAAGAGAGGTTGCAGTTCTGAAGTGTAAGAAGGGCACATCCTTGGCATTTGCTACTGAGTAGCAGAGTCACCAGTGCAGAAAGACTGCAGAGGGACTGTGCCTGGTTGTTTCCATTTCATCTCCACATTTGCTACTGCCTTCAAAGCTGCTAGGCTACAATTGGAGAAAACAAAACAGGAGCACTTTGGGGAGTTCCTAAATTGAAACAAAATTGCATCTCATTAAAATGTACACACATACACACACATACACACACACACATGTAGCATATTTTGTTGTGGGTTACAGGAATTCCCAGATCACTTGGTAATTTATTCTGCTTCTATTCCCACACTATTGAGAGGCACAGAAGTACAAAGTAGCAAACATAACTAATGAACAGCTTTAGTGCCTTTATCAATCATAAACATTGTGTTAAGTCCCCTAGGAGAGGCCTGTAATAAATCCTCCATTCATGGTCTGGGTACCCTGTCCCTAGCTGGAGGACTTGGGAGCCAGCTTTCCTTCCTCTTTTCCTCTCTCCTTGGCATTTTTAAGGGAGCAGATGCTGGATCTGCCAACCTAGTGGCTTCATGTCCTTCAGGGGAATCTAGCTTTGGACAATAGAAACATAATGTCAACCACATAGGTCGATTTAAGTTTGCTAGCAATCACATTTTAAATCAGTAAGAAAAAATTAGACTTGTATGCTTTTTATTCGTCTTTAAAGAGTAAGGTGCATAGGTGTTGAGAGGTGGCCCAGGGGTTGAGATCTGAGCTGGATTCATAGGACCAGCTTTGTGTAGCTCAAAAGCTTGTAACTCCAACTCCAGGGAACCTAATGCCTTTATCTGGTTTCATAAGGCATCTTAATTGATGTAGGGCATGTCTACCACACACACACCCACACACACACACACACACACACACACACACACACACACACATTTTTAAAAATATTTAAGAAGTATAGAATACTTTACATGTTATTTTACCCTCAAGTATTCTATTTTTTTAATTTTTTTTCCCTCAAGTATTCTAAATGCTATAATTTCTACTGCTATATGTAGACAGTATTTTTGAAAAATTATTCATAAGAATTTTACATTCTTGTGTTAAGTCCTAGGAATCCAGTGACTGTTTTATATCTGTAATTTATTTAATTTTGGACTAGAAAATTTACCTAATTTTTGAGTAGTCAGTGATTAGCAGCTGTCATAGGTAATGCAGATTAAAACCAAGAGCAAATGAAGACATGTGGAGTGTGTGATGAGTCCGTGAAGAAATCATTGAGTAAGAAGTGATGAATGAATGAGAGAATCCATGAAAGTAGGAGAAGGAAGGAATGAACGAGACTGAGTGAATGTGTGTGAAGGAAGAAATGAGTTAACTGATGTCAGTGAGTGAATGAATGAATGAATAAGAGAGTGAATGAATGAGTGAGTGAGTGAGTGAGTGAGTGAGTGAGTGAGTGAGTGAGCGAGCTAGTGGATGGATGGAAATGAGTGAGTATGTGCTTCAGTAAATGAATGAGACAGTGGACAAATGTCATAGAGGGGCCCACCTGGTCCCTCAGCAGCAGCACTTGAGTTTGCTGCAAACCCACAGGTAAGAGCTGACAACTTCCCAGTTATTAGGCATGTGAACAGTCTACCCTTCTACCTGAGATTCCAAAGTTCTTGACCCTCAGCCTTCATCCTTATAACAGCTCTTGAAAGCAAAATGCCTGCAGGCCTGGGATGCAGCCAGTCCCATCCCACTCCACTGCCCTCTCATCTGGACAGACAGTCTGCTCCAAAGCTACTCCCAGGTTAAAAAAAAAAGTGCTGACATCCTGAGGTTCCCAGAAGAAGGCATTCGTTTCCATTGCCAGCATCTGAGGTGCCACCATTGTCTCCCCACCTTGGGTAAAGAGACACCTGGGCAAATCTACACTCTAAGGGCAACCAGGCCCAGAGGTGTTCCATGGGGAAGCTGCCTACCTGGAGCAGAGGACAACTCCAACCCTGCTTTATTCTCTGTAGTTTGGACTTCCATACTGTCTCAAATCCTTTTTCTCCCAGAGCCATGGCTCAGCATGGAGGGCCATTGCTGACAGCTTCTCAGATGTTAGGGAGGGTAATCTAAGATAGGACTAAAGAAGGGTACAGGCCCTGGTTGGACATGTCTGCCTAGGAAGTAAATTAGTCCTAGAAATTTTAAGAGACAGAAAGCAGACAACTGGTCACTGTGTACTGCAAGGAGCGAAGAATAGAGTGACATATTAGGGATTGTGAAGTCTCTCATGGGGTGTCCTACAGGATATGGGACATTCCATGAGGCATATGGCTTCTTAGGTATGCACGGTATCCTATGGTATATGGGGCTTCCTATGGTATGTAGAGAGTCCTATGGAATATGAATCTTCCTATGGGATAGGAGACATCCTATGTGGTGTGTGACTTTCTATATCACTCAGATGATCACTGTCACTGTCAAGACCCACTGAGAGTCTTTGAAAAAGCATCACTTTACACAGCCTTCTGAGAATCTGGTCTCTGTTGCTGACACCCTTCATTAGATAGACAGCTCTACAAAACTAAGGAGGGATTCTGCCTCCTTCATCTCTCTCCAACAATAACAAACACCATGTTAGGTACTTGGTAAAAGTTTGACTTGGAAATGCCAGCTGAATAAGTCAGAGCAGTTAAATGGGCCCATTCATCAGACTTTACAAGATGGCTAGAGAGCGCGGAACTCTACATTCCATGCCTGTAGATGCCCATCACCATTGTTCTGTTAGATAGCATGATTCCAGAGACCTGTAATCGCTAATGACAAATGGCTAGTATACTGAATGACCTTCCACAATCTCCCTTGGTTCAGCAACAATGCTAAGCATGGTCATATTAGACAAGCTTCACCACTGTCTCCAGGGGTGGCATAGACACAAAGACAGGAGCACAGGAAAATTGTGAGCATCTTCCTGCAGATGTGGTACCAGCCTGCACTGCCAACAGCTACCACACCTGCTGTTCTGCTTCTAAGTGAAGCTCAGCACCTGGTCACTGCCCATTGGCCCGAAAAGGACAACAGCCAAGAAACAAGGCGGAGATGCCAGTGCCCAAGCAAGATGCCCAGACCACCTTTCTTGCCTCTTTCCTCAAAATAAAATTAAATATTCAGCAAACATTTCAACATAAAGTCACAAATCACTCTTCAAAAGTCATGTGGAGGGCTGAAAAGTTGAAGAATGGGCTGAGAAGGTGGCTCACTAAAGTGTCTGTCATACAAGCATGGAGACATGGGTTTCAGTCCCCAGATCTCATGTAAAAGATGCGTGTGGACATGCAAATATAATCCAGCAGAGGAGACAGTTGGATCCTAGGAAGATACTGGCCAACTAGTGTGGCCAATTGGTAAACTCCAGGTTCAATAAGAGATTCTGTCTCAAAAAATAAGGTAGGGGGCCATTGAGGAAGGAACTCAACATCAACCTCTGATCTCCACACACAGACACACACATGGGTTCTTAAATCACATATGTGTATATGGCACACACACACACACACACACACACACACACACACACACGCTGAATAATAACACTACAGTATATTGTCTGGGTTTTATTTTCTCCTAGACACCAGAGTAGTGCCCAGTGTTCTACAGGCCAGACCACCATGTGTGCATATAGAATTTAAAAAGAAAATACTTTCTAGAAAGGGAGGATCCCAGTGGGGATTTAACCAGGAATCCCAGGACACCCATGTCTAGTAGCAATGATGATGGCAATGTGAGCACATCCAGTGCCCCAGAATGGAATCACGAGTGTGACCCCAGGAGGCTAGCTGTCCATAGCCATGTCAGGACGCAAGCTTTGTCACCCTGCATCAACTTTTGTCCTCTTCCACCTAAGTGATACACTTCAAGCTCCTTACAACTTCCTATTGAAGATATGTGTCTCCCTCCACACTCCTCTGGAATCTGACCCCAGGTTGATTTTTTTCCTTTTTTTTTTTTTTTTTTTTTTTTTTTTTTTTTTGGTTTTTAGTTTTAGTTTTATTCTTATGTGTGGCACATGTGGTGTGTGCATGCATATATCTGTGTGTCTGTGTGTGTTCAAATGTGCGTGCACACATGTGTGTGTAAAAGAGTGTGTGAAGGCATATGTGTGAATGCGTATGGAAGATTAAATTTGATGACGTGTGTCTTTCTCTGTCTCTCTCCTGCTTATACATTGAAGCAGGGTTTCTCAATTGAATCCAGGGCTCACTGATTTGCTAGTCATGCTCGCCAGCTTGGTGTAGATAGGGTTGCCTGTCTCTGCACTCTGAGTCCTGAAATTTCGAGGTCACCACACCCTCCCAGCATTTACTTAGGTGTCCAGTTCCCATGCTTGGGTGGCAAGGGCTTTACCTGCTGAGACATCACCACAGCCCCCTACTATTTTCTGCTCTCGCTCCTCTGTGCTCTGGCTACAAGCCTGAGCATACAGGATACCCACGTTGCAGCTTCTGTCCAGCCTTTCTGCTGTCCAGTTAGTTTACCGATGCTCTTTTCCTTGTAGCTACATCATCTTTCAGTATCCCTAGCTGGAGAATCTGAAGGAATATCTCAAAGCATCCTTCTTTCCCAGGACAAGCATGTGCCCCATGGTGGTATGGTTAGAACATCTCAAATAACTGCCTCATATTCTCCTGGATCTCCTCTGGGTCCCTTCCTGCAGCACCACCAGCAAACTTCTCTTTCACACCAATTCAGTTCCTCTTGGAAAAGTGTTTCTTGCTTCCAGATTCCTGTTTACCAAACATGTTTACTCTATTTCTGAGCCTCAGATGTAGACATGGCTAGAGTATTCACTCCCATAAAGCTTCTAGGTATCTTGCAGAGAAGAGGATGCAAATCTGAGCTGCAGAGTCAGCACGGTTTCTCGCACAAATATTGGTCCATCTCACCTGGTGACCACCTGGACACCTGCTATACATTTTGCTTAGTTGGGATTCCTCTTCCAAAGACCCTCTGTAGCACAGTCTTATGAAAGAGACAACCCACAAGGTCAGTACTCAGTCCCTACCTCAGGAGCTCTTTTGAGATTTGTGGCAGGGCAAGGGCAGCTGGGGACAGCGCCTGCTCTAGGGAGCTCCAGAGAAGGATTTGCTCCAGCTCATGGGTTTAGTCTCCAAGTTCATTTTGAGTTATTTAATTGCAGCAATAAAGTAGATTAGCTGCTTCACACTGTTGGCATAAATAAGTACTTTTTCCTTTTGTATTAACCCTGCCATGTCAATCCTCACACCAAAGTTCCTATGGGTGTTTAGACACATATTCTCTAAGTAGCTCACCCCAAGTGGCTAAAACTAGATAAAGCAAGACCAGAAAACCCAGGGACGCTTCTTTCCTTGAATATTGATGTGTGGACAGCAAAGCTGATGATCTCACTTGGATCCATGAACATTTTCAAGGATCTAGACTGCATATAAAGACACACACACACACACACACAGAGAGAGAGAGAGAGAGAGAGAGAGAGAGAGAGAGAGAGAGAGAGA
>JADRCD010216763.1:15641-47015 GCA_019843815.1 Montemys delectorum
CTCTCCTCTCCTCTCCTCTCCTCTCCTCTCCTCTCCTCTCCTCTCCTCTCCCTCCTCTCCTCTTCTCTGTCCTCAGCATTCTTTACTCTTTCCCTTTGTCTCTGTCCCAGTCATTGGTGGGTCCCTACTTTAACAAGGACACTGGCAGAACCAATATGCATCACTAAGCAGAGGCTGGATAATACCTTATGCCTCAGTTTCCCTATCTGTACAATGAGGTTGTTCTGCTTGGAGGAATGCCTGTGACTGTGAAAAAGACCAACCTGAATAAATCCATTCAGAGCACCAGTCATGACTGCTCTCATCTTCTCAGCAGTCGTAGTTTATAAAGAAGGAACCAGAAGCTCAGGGACTCCAGACACTGCCTCGGGGACTCACACCTCTGAGGCCAAGCTGCTTGGGTGCCTAAGACTTTATTTAATTATTCATTTATTCATTCATTCATTTATACATTCATTCGTGTGTATGTGTGTGTGTGTGATGTGTGCATGTGTGCATACGTGTGTGTTTGGTTTCTAAAACTGTGATTAAATAGCATGACCAAAAATAACTTGGGAAGAAAAAAGTTTATTTCATCTTACAGTTTACAATCCACCATGATGGGTAGTGAGGGCAGAAGCTCAAGACAGAAACCCAGAGGCAGAAACTGGAGCAGAGACGCTAGAGGAGTTCAGATGGCTTGCTCCTCCTCCTCCTCTCCCTTTTCCTCCTCCTCCTCCTCCTCCTCCTCCTCCTCCTCCTCCTCCTCCTCTCCCTCTTCCTCCTCTTTTTCCTCTTCCTCCTTCTCCTCCTCCTTCTCTTTTGATTTATTTTACAGTATGTATGTGTTTGTGTGCACTATGTGCACACACCTGGTGTCCACAGGGGTCAGAAGAGGTCATCAGATTCCCTGAAACTACAATTACAGATGGCGGTGAGCCACCATTGGGTGCTGTGAATCCAACCCCATCCTCTGCAAGAGCAACAAGTGCTCTTGAGCTTGCGTTCTTCTAGCACCATCTGCCTAGGGTTTGCACCACCCACAGTGGGCTGGGCCCTCCCACATCGAGGCAATACCTCAGACTTCCTTACAGGTCTATCTGATGGAGGTATTTTCTTAATAGAGATCCCCTCTTTCTTGATGACTCTGGCTTGTGTCAAATTGACAGAACAAAACAAACAAACGAACAAACAACAAACACCTAAGCAGCACAATGTCAGAGCTCAACTCTTAGTAGCTGCTTCTCTCTTTACACCATGTGGCTCTCCAGGATGGAACCCAGGTCATCAGGCTTAGTAGCAAGAGCCTTGGCTTACTTAGCCATCCGGCCCCTCAGACACCTCTTTGTTAATGTGAGGTGCCCAGATGCTGGCAGCTCTCAGGCAGCATCCACAAGTTCATCTCCTGCTCCCTGGGGCCCACTGCCTGGCATCAGACAGTGGCCTGCTGCCCCCTGCAGGTATAACTTGGAAAGGCAGGTGCTGCCGCCTCCCCTCCTGTAGATGGATTCGATTTTCCTCACGCAAAGCCACCTTGGCAAGGAAGATGAATACTTGTCAATGCCGTAGTTGGGAGATGAAGGCAGGAGGATTGCAGGTTCTAACAAGCCTGGGATGCAGAGTAACAATTTTGTAACATCAAGAAGCAAGAAAGGAGCCGGTGGTGGTGCACGTCTTTAATCCCAGCACTTGGGAGGCAGAGGCAGGCAGATTTCTAAGTTCAAGGCCAGCCTGGTCTACAGGGTGAGTTTCAGGACAGCCAGGGCTATACAGAGAAACCCTGTCTCGAAAAAAACAAACAAAAACAAAAACAAAAAAACCAACCAACCAACCAAACAAGCAAACAAAAGAAGCAAGAAAGGGAGTTGGGGCATAGTGGCACATATCTTTAATCCCAGAACTCAGGAGGCAGGGATTGGTGGCTTTCTATGAGTTCAAGGCCAGCCTCATGTTCGTGGAGCATTCCAGGACAGCCAGGGATATATAAAAACTTGGTGAGTTTTGTTTGTTTGTTTGGTTGGTTGGTTGGTTTGGCTTGGCTTGGTATTAGCCATTGGTGCTTTGCCTGCATTTTGTCTGTGTGAGGGCTTCAGATCTTGGAGTTATAGACAGGTCTGAGCTGCCATGTGGGTGCTGGAAATTGAACCTCAATCCTCTGCAAGAACAGTTAGTGCACTTAACCGCTGAGCCATCTCTCCAGCCTCATTCCACAGTGTTTTAGTCAGTTTCCTGCACTATAACAAAATACCCTATATGGAATACTTATGAACACACACACACACACACACACACACACACACACACAGACTAACCTTGAATCCCTGATCCTCCTGCCTCTACCTCCCCATTTTATGTGGTATGCTCTACTAACCAAGCCCCAGGCCCACCCCTTCCTCCTTTCTTTGGTTTTGGCTTTTGAGACAGGATATTTGCAGCCCAGGCTGTCCTGGAACTTTCCACAATTCTCTTGTCTCAGCTGTCTTAGCGCTAGGATTAAAACAACACACTACAAACTACCCTATCCCTTCCCCCAAGATTGTTGACTTTTCTTCCAACCCCACTTCTAAAACCTGTTCTACACATATACTTGAAATGACACAGCTGCTCTTACACAACACCTTTGTCAGTGTCCCGCACAGCCCACTTCCTCATGTGTGGTTTCTGCCTTCACTTGCTGGAAACCTGTGAAATGCTAGGCCTTTCTGAGCCTGATCTCACAGCTTTGACTAAACCAATGGGAAGGTGTACACACACACACACACACACACACACACACACACACACACACCCGAGCAAGACCAGGCAGGTTCAGAGGCCAGGAGAGGGTGTTGGAACCCCTGGAGCTGGTGTTACAAGTAGCTGTGAGCCATCATGTGGGTATTGGGAACAGAGTTGACTGCTGAACCATTTCCTCCACCCCAGCATGTGGAATTGAAAGAAAAGGAAGGGGAGGGAAGGAGGGGAAGATCAAACTCATCTAAGCAGAAGTAGAAGAGTGCTTTACAGGGGCTGGGGAGAGGCTCAGTGTCGAGCCATTGCAGATACGATCAATAAGTTCAAGGGATCAGTGGCACAACACGTGACTATAACTGATGACATTAGTTAGTTTTTGTTTTGTTTTGTTTTGTTTGTTTTGAGACAGTTTCACTATGTAACCCCAGGCTAGCATAGAACTTGCTATGTAGAGCAGGCTGGCCTCGGATTTACAGAGCTCTCTTTAGGCCTCTACATCCAAGTGCCAAGATTAAAGGTGCACACTGACAGAGGTTTTGTATTTTTGAAATAGGGTCACTCTGTACCCTTCTATGGCCTGGAACTTGCTGTGTAGAGCAGGCTGGGCCACTTGCCTCGATTCTCCTGCCTCCTTGGGCTCATCTGGGTACTAGGATTGTGGGCATGAAACATCACACCTGGCTAGTTCTGAATTTTTTATTTTATGTTATTGGATTTATGTTCCTTTTTAAAATGTGCTGCGTTTTTCCCGTGTGTATGTACACCCCTTGTGTACCTACCTATGGATGGTTGTGAACCACCATGTGGGTGCTGGGAACTGAAACCTGGTCCCCTCAGCTCTTAACTGCTGAGCCATCTCTCTCCAGTACCAGTCTTAAAAAAAAAATTAGGAGATTTTAAGGATTTTTAATGCGCACGCACGAGTACACACACACACACACACACACACACACACACACACTACAGGGGTAGAAAGATCGCTCAGGCAGAACCTGGATTCAAATCCTAGAACCAACATGGCACCTCACAAGATTTTGTACCTCCAGTTCCAGGGCATCCAACACCCTCATCTGGCCTCCCTAGGTATCAGGCATACACACGGTGCACTTACATACATGCAAGCAAAACATTCATACACAACATATATGTTTTATGAATAAAACCCATAGAACACACAGACACACACACAGACACTCTTAAAGCCAGAAAGAAAACCTTTATTGTTGGCCAGAGGCTGCAAGGTGAACTTCCCACGTCATGCAGCCCCAAGGCTCTCACAGTTCTTTGTATTTTATGCACAAAAATCACGTCCTGGTTGAGATACTTTAGTTAGCAAGAAGAGCAAGAAGCAAACCCACAGAAGTGAAAAAGCAAGGTTAGTACATTTAGGGACTTTCCTGGATCCTGGAACTATGGACTAGATATTTGATGGATTAGCTTTGTTCCCATTTTGGCAGGTGTTGGTCCCTCTGTGCTGGGTTTTAAGGTCAGAATGGTGCTTTCAACATGGTTCTGGAGGCCTGTTAAATAGATACTGTGTTAGTTAGGGAAGCTAGGGCGGCCCCCAGGCCATGGTCCAGCCAGTCCGACCGTTCGATAGTTGTTTACAATGCTAAATGTCTTGGCTGGTCTTCAGTATATGCTGGAACCCCAAAGCAGCAAGCTCTTATGTCAGTGAAAGTATGGATGTACTATCAAAAGCTAGGGGAGACAGGCGCAGAGAGTAAACTCTCTTCTTCCACGTCCTTTTCATCAGCTGCCAGCAAAAGGTGTGGCCATTTTCCATTTCAAATGATCTGGATTGAAATTGGATCTACCCACTTTAAATGATTTACTTAGAAAAAAAAAATCCCTCCCAGGTGTGCCCAGCACTTGAGTTTTATTTAATTAAAGATGTCGTCAAGTTGTAAACCAAGGATAGCCATCAGATACAGAATAATAAGTGAGCCTGGTGCAGTGGCTCAGGCTTAACATCCAGCACTAAGAGAGTCTGAGGCAGGAGAATCACAAGCTTCAGGTTAGCCTAGGCTAAGTAAGGAGAGCCTATCACAAAGCAGCAGTGGGGGCCTGGTTCCCTGGACACACAGTGGAAGAAGCAAACCAGCTCCCACAGTTGTGCTCTGACCTCTTTCTGCTCTACACAGCACACAAATAAATAAATGTAACCTTCCCACTCTCCAAAATTGCTATAGAAAAAACAAAAATTCCCAGCACATCTGTGATCCTAGTAGTTGGCAAGTCAGGTTGTTGGGCATGGTGGTGCAACAACTTTAAACTCAGCCCTTGGAAGGCAGAGGCAGGTGGATATCCCTGAATTCACGACAGTATGGCCTATATAAGGAGTTCGAGGACAGCCAAGGCTACACACAGAGACCCTGTCTCAAAACAAACAAACAAAAAGACAGCCTCATCATCCGCTACATAGCTAGTCTGTTCTCTATAACACCAACAAGACAAGCTAGGGCGGTGGCACACACCTGCAGTCCCAGCTTTCTGCATGCTGAGGCAGAATTGCAGCAAGCTGGAGACCAGAGCAGTCTACACAGCAAATTCCAGGTTAATCAGACTCATTTAGCATGACACTTCTGCCCTTAAACCCACAGAAAAATAATTGTGACCACTGAGATGACCCAGCAGGTAAAGGCTCTTCCCCTACAAATCTGACCACATCCGTCTGATTCCCAGAAACCCACAGCGTGAGAGACCCGAGTCCTGCAAGGGGTCCTCTGTTCTCCGAATGTGTGTTCACACACTCACATACACGCATATACAGGTAAATAACTTTTAATGTAATTTTAAAGATGTACTCTTTCTTATTATTTATTTATTTCGAGACACGGTCTTTAGTCCTGGCCGTCCTGAAGTCACTATGTAAAACACGCTGGCCTCGAATCCGGAGATCCTCCTGCATCTGTCTCTGGAGCTCTGGGTAAATGTAATTTTCTTTTTCTTTTTCTTTTTTTTTTTTTTTTTTTTTTTGGTTTTTCGAGACAAGGTTTCTCTGTGTAGTTCTGTGTAGTTCTGGCTGTCCTGGAACTCTCTCTGTAGACCAGGTTGGCCTCGAACTCAGAAATCCACCTGCCTCTGCCTCCCAAGTGCTGGGACTTAAGTAATTTTCTAAATTGGAAAAAAAAGTAATTAAGTAAATAATGCTACAAAGCCAAAGTGGACGCCCATAATGGGAGAAATGAATGCTCAAATACGAAGCTTGACTTTAGGCGACCTACGTTGTCGGAGAGTTGCCACGGTGCCTGAGACCGGAAGTGTGCCCTTACTCTGACCCCTGAAGACGCGTGCGTCTGAGCTGACCAATCAGAAGGAAGTGAGGAGGGCTTCGGCCGGAAGTACTGTTTGCAAACAGGAAGTGTGGCGGAGTTCCCGGGGCCCGGCTCGCGAGCGCGATGGAGGCCTACGAGCAGGTCCAGAAGGGGCCCCTGAAGCTGAAAGGCGTGGCGGAGCTCGGCGTGACGAAGCGGTGAGGCTCGGGAGGCCGCGGTCTGTCCCTGAGGGCCGACCCCCGGCTCCGGCCTCTCTTACCGGCCCCTTCTCCCCCAGGAAGAAGAAGAAGAAAGACAAAGACAAGGCCAAGATGCTGGAGGCCATGGGGACGAGCAAGAAGAGCGAGGAGGAGAAGAGGCGCTGCCTGGACAAGCGCACGCCGGCGCAGGCGGCCTTCGAAAAGATGCAGGAGAAGCGGGTGAGGCGGGGCCACCGCAGGCCGGCTCCCACTGCCCCTGTAGCCCAGGCCTTCTCCCAACCCTTGGTAGCCTGGGTTGGTAGCCCAGCCTAAAGTAGTCTTCCTGTGTAATGGGATGTCCGACGGGTATCACCAGTTGTTAATACTAGCCAAGTTCATTGTTCTTAAGTTACCACAAAGTCTGTTTCCGTGACAACTCGCTCTCGTAGCTTCACACGTATTTTGTCATTTGAGGGTGGTGTGTGTGTGTTTTGGATGGAGCCCAGGCTCTTCTGGAACTCTCTCTTTAGGCTGCAGTTGGCCCTGAACTCCTTCTTCAGCTTTCTAGTTCCTGGAATGGCTGGCATGGCCCACAAGGCCATTCTAGTTATTTTGGGTTTTTGTTTGTTTGTTTGTTTGTTTATGTAGTTTGCTTCGAGACAGGTTTCTTTGTGTAGCCTTGGTTGTCCTGGCACACTCTCTTGTAGACTTGAACTTCTAGGGTGCGGTGTTATAATGTGATAACCCTGTGCTGATCAAACCCAGGCAGGCACCATCTCCATCTAAAAAAAAGGACATCGGTTACGAATTGGAACTCTCACAGGGTTTCTGGGATGTGTGGTAATCTGCAGGTCCCGGTCACCTTGCTGTCTCCCAACCAGTGGTGTTCTCTGGTCTGGTCTAGCCTGTACTTCAGTGGAGTCACCTTTCTTCCTTCCTTCCTTCCTTCCTTCCTTCCTTTCCTTATCTGCCTCTGCAATTGAATAACGACACAGGCTATCTGGCTATGGTCTTGTGATCCTCCTGGGCACCCTAATTTACAACTTGACACAAGCTAGAAAATCCCCTAGGATCAGCCACCCCTTCCTGCTGTCGTTGGCAGCTCTGGTCCCTCAGTGGAAGACTTTATTATGTATGTAATGTTATGCCTGCATGGATGCCTGCAAGCCAGAAGAGGGTACCAGGTCTCATCATAGATGGTTGTGAGCCACCACGTGGGCTGGGAATTGAACTCAGGACCTCTGGAAGAGCAGTAAGTGCTCTTAATCTCTGAGCCACCTCTCCAGCCCTGGGTGGGAAACTTTGGAAATTTTATTTCTGTGTGTGAGTGTGTTGTCTGCTTGTGTTGTGCTGCCAGAGGGGGAGCCGAGGGCGGTGCAGCTTGGACTGTTGGAGCACACCCTCAGGCATGGTGCCTCCTAGGGATCCTTTGGGGTGCTATGAGACCTGTGGTGGGTATGTGAGACAGCCTGGGTAGAGATGGGGTACCTGGTTGACTGGTGTGGCCTGTCCTCTACAGGGCTTCAGTGGACACCTAGACACACCCACTGAGCACTGTGACATTCCCACAGGGTGTAGTAGGTGTGGAAGGGTATCCTTACGGAAAATTGTGAGCCACCAATTGGTGCTGGCTCTGAACTGAGCTGGAGATCTTTAGCCCCCAGGGTTTAGGTTTTGAGCTGTGTAAGAGCAGAGGAAAACTGAGCATGAGGCACGCTCACTTCCATGTATCTCTGCTCTTGACTGAGTTGTGGCCCTTAAGTCTCTGCCTTCACTTTCCCTCTCTGGACTGTAATGTGAAATAGAAAGCCAGATAACCCTTTTCCCCCAAGCTGCTTTTCTGCCTGGGTATCTTGTCATAGCAACAGAAATGAAAGCTAGAACACTGAGCATTCATTCAGGTTCTGTCCCCTCAACCCTGCCTCCCTGGAGTCTCTTACTCCAGAGCACAGTCTGCTTGTGTGGGACGTGTTTTCCTTCCAGGCCTTCACTGCGGCTCCAGGCAGCTCAAAGCCAATTCCCAGCTTTTGGCAGGATCTGCCCATGAGGAATACTGGGGTTGTAGGGAGACTAAGCAGGGTCCCTCCCAAATAGGGCAGCTGCTATGGCTCCCTACCCCAATCTGCGCAGATCTAGCCTGGGCTGTGTCAGTCTTGGGGACTCACTCTGGTCTCCTCTCTCTCCAGCAAATGGAAAGAATCCTGAAGAAGGCGTCAAAAACCCACAAACAGAGAGTGGAGGTGAGCCCTGCACCTGTCGGCAGGCTGAGCCATGGGGGGTAGCCACAGCCCAGAGAGTGCAGTTGGAGCCCACCCTCAGGCATGCCTTGTCTTGGGTGCCGTGAGACCTGTGGTGGAGTATGTGAGATGGTCTGGGTGCCGGCGGGGATACTGCCCATCTGGTTCACACTGATGTGGTCTGTTTCCACAGGACTTCAACCGACACCTGGACACACTCACCGAGCACTATGACATTCCCAAAGTCAGCTGGACCAAGTAACCTGCCCTGGTGCCAAAGGCAGCAGGCCAGGCTGGCTGTGTTGCTTCCCTCTGTGGTTTCTAGAATGTTTTCCACCCTGCTGGGGCATCTGCTGAGACCAGGCTTCCTGAGACCTGATTAAAGGCAGGCTGTCCTCTCATTGGGTTTTGGTTTTCGATAGTTCCCTTTCCTGTTTGGGCAGCAACACTGTAGATTGACATGCTGATGTCATTTCTGAGTGAAGGCCATGGAAGGATGGTCGCCTTCCCAACCCCCATTGCAGCATCTATCATCGCTTACACCACAGTGCTAGGACAGGAAGCTCCTGCCTATGGACCACCACAGAAGTTCCCACAGTGCTGCTCTATTTTGGGCCACCAGGATATCAGATTGCATCTGCAACACCACCTGAAGCGAGGGCGGGACCAGGACACAGGTCTCCAGCACATAGCCTGTCCCACAGTCCACCCAGTGGACCGCCATGGCAGATGTTGCTAATCTCAGTTCTCAATGATAGCACCTGGGTTTCTAAGCATGTGGCATAAGCCTGGTTGGCATTCCTGGTCTAAGGACACCAAATGCCAGATGTGGCCAGGCCCCATGCCTGCAGACAAGGTATCATGGTGCAGATGCTGCAGATGCTGCAGAGCTGTGGCGTCTGAGGTCTAAGTGGACCATTTGAAGAGTTTCTGCACACACTGTTTAGAGACGCAGCTTCTGTTGCCATGGATACTGAAAGAATGACAAATGGGTGGAGCTGACATGTTTGGAATAAAGCGAATACCAGTCATGGAGTGTGAATGTTGTCTGTGCTGGCTGTCCACCACAAGGACACCTTTCCATTCTGCCCGTGCCCCTGAGGAATGAAGAATGCACAGTGAAAAACCAGTTCAGTGTGGGAAAAATTAGATGCCTTTGTATTCTGAAGGTGTATATGTATGTGTGTATATAGATAACATTTATACACGTGTGTGTATTATATAATATGAATTGGATGCGTGCACGTATACATATGCACATGTACAGAGGACAACTTGAAGGATTGACTCCTTCCACCATGTGGATCCTGGGGAACGGATCCAACTCAGGTTGTGAGACTTGGCTACAAGTGATTTTACCCACTAAACTATGTCACAGTCCAGATGACACGTTTATTCCACCTGTGTTCACACCTGAGGGAGATGGTGTGTATACCTTGTCTCAAGTGTTTAGGACCATTGTGAATTTGGGGATTTTTCCAGATCTGGGGAATACAATGACTTTTATAATATGTAATGAGATGTTGCAGTGACTGTCACGGGTTTGCATATATTTAATTTGTTTGATTTGCTCCTGTGCACATAGCCTAAGGTCATTTTATATTAATTTTTTCTGAACATAGTATACAAAATACACAATCTTTTGAAGAACTTTATGCATGAAACAAATGTATGAGATTTATTTGTTTGGGTTTTTTTGTTTGACTTGGAATTGGGGTTGGGGGAGGGGTGAGACAGGGTCTCACCATGCAACCCTGGCTGTCCTGAAACACTGTGTAGACCAAGCTATTAGATCCTCTTGCTTCTGCCTCTGGAGTGCTGGGATTGAAGGCATGCACCACCATGCCATTTTTTTGCTTCTTTTACCTAGGTTCTGTAGCCTAGAGGGCCAATCCGTAGCCCTACTTGGAAGTTGGCAAGGTGGCCTGGCAGGTGCATGCCTGAAGACCTAAGTTCAAGTCCCAGGATTCACATGGTAGAAGAAGAGAACTGATTCCCACAAATTGTCCTTTGAACTCCACATGCTTGTATATAATACACAAGAAATGTTTAGGGGCTGGCGAGATGGCTCAGCGAGTAAGAGCACTGACTGCTCTTCTGAAGGTAGGTCCTGAGTTCGGATTCCAGCAACCATCCGTAATGAGATCTGACACCCTCTTCTGGTGCATCTGAAGACAGCTACAGTAAATTATGCCAGAGCGAGCTGGGCTGGAGCTAGCGGGACCGGTAGAGGTCCTGAGATCAACAGCAGCCACACACATGATAACTCACGGCCACCTGTACAGCTACAGTGTACTCATACACATAAAATAAATAAAAAACAAAATCTTAAAAAAAAAGTTTAAAGAAAGAAGGGGGTAAAAAGGAAATGGGCTAATATGATCAAAATATGTATGAAAGTGGCAAAGAAGTTAACATTTTTCAGACTGAGTCTTACTAGATAACTGGCTGGCCTGGAATACAGATCTTCCTGCCTCTGCCTTCCAAGTGCTAGTAATATTTTTAAGTTATGGGTCCATGTGGGTATGTATACATGAGTGCAGGTGTCCACAGAGGCCGGAGAAATCAGATCATCTGGAACTAGAGTAACAGGCAGTCGTGAGGCACCAGATGTAGTATTGGGAACAATTTGGAGAGATCTCATTGGTTAAGAATGAATACTGCTGGCCTGGAGAGATGGCTCAGCGGTTAAGAGCACTGATTGTTCTTCCAGAGGTCCTGTGTTCCATTCCCAACAACCACATGGTGGCTCACAAGGGATCTGATGCCCTCTTCTGGCATGCAGCTATACATGCAGATATAGTACTGATATAAATGTTTCTTTTTTAAAAAAAGGATGAATACACCTGCAGTCCTAAAAAAAAAATGAGAAAGGGGTGGGAGGTGAGGAGGACACACAGGTAAAAGCTCTTGCTACCCAAACTGAAGACCTGGGTTTGATATCTGGGACCCACATGATGGAGAGAGCTGACCCCTGCCACTCTTCCTCTGACCTCCCTATGTGTACAAGAACACACAAAGTAAAAAAATAAGTACATGGTGGAGGGGCGGGTGTTGATGAGTTTGTTTGACCTCTCGATGGCAGAGAGGTGGTTAAGAATGACAGAATTAAAATGTAATCAGCCACATTTTGCCCTAGGCACAGGCTAAGTTACACACGTGCTACCCTGGGTTCACTGGGGCAACACGGGGTGGAGCCCAGTCACTGACAGGTAACTACTGATAAGGCTTGATTGCCATTGAGAGACTGACTTCTTTTAAGCGCCACCTAACAGCGAGTCGCAGCCGGTGACGGGATATTAGTTTACTAGACTTCTGCGGAATGCATGGCTCAACTCCAAACCGGTTCCGCTTTCAGCGTCTTCTCCCAGCAGCCGGCTCGGAAGCGTCCACCTTCATTCCACCGCTAGTCCTTCATGTACAAGGAGTAATGACAAAGCTGCCCCGCCCAGGTCCTCCAGGCCCCGCCCATCAGAAAGGCCACGCCCCCGGGACTAACTTCCGGCCCGTTTGGGCTATGGGTGAAAAATACTGCCAAAAAGTTCGTACTGCGCCTGCACTTATTCGGTTGTGCGCCTGCGCACTTGCGGCTCCCTTCAGACCGGACATAACGGTCCACGCGCTGCTTCATGGACCGGAAGTGGAGGGGAAGTGTCTCGGGGCGCGCCGGGCCTTGCTGAACGCCGGCAGTTCCTGCCGTTGCCGCCGCCCTCGGCTACTGCCGAGGCCTTCCAAAGCCGCCATGTCCGCCAGCGCCGTCTATGTACTGGATCTAAAGGGCAAGGTACTGAAGGACTCTCCACCCTCCGCGTTGCCAGGCAACCAACGGGCCCTCGCCCTGTCGGGACCCACCCTGTTGCTAGGCAACTAGCCGACCAGCCCAGCTAGGGCGTCAGGCAGGCGGGGCAGCCTCACTTGCCAGCCCTGCCCTGTTGCTAGGAAATGGGCGGTGGTCTTCTTTTCCCCGAGTCCCGCCCCATTGCTAGCCAACTTGGTGGGCTGCGGTTGCTAGGTAACTGTCCGCTTTGCCCCTTTTCCTCCTCGTGCGCCTGGGTACCGAACTCTAGCTTCTCTTGTGGACCTTGCGCTCGGGGGACCGTGCGACTCTTGGCCAGAGGCGTGGCGGGGACTATGGCCTTAGGTTGGTCCCTTGCTCCACACTGTGCATAAGGCTTCAGCGCTCCCTAGAGCAGCTGAGCTTCCTGTGACATTAAGACAGACAAGCGGATGATAAGAGCGTGGTTTTAGAGGGGGGAAACAGACTGCCCAGAGTCACACAGATGACTGCGAAGTAGCCGCCTGGCAGCATCCTCGCCAGGCAGGTGCTAAGCCCTGGGCTACCGTGGGTTGGCAGAATCTGTCATAGCTAAACTTAGTCACTTGGAAAAACACAAATAGATGAATACCTGCTGGGGCCTTGTCCTCATAATGGACTAGCAGCCCCAGCCGAAGAATCAGGGAGAGCTTTCCTGACTGGGAATAACAAAGACTGCTGAGACATGAAGGCCCTGGATAGAAACAGGACCCTGGTATCTTTCCCAGGGTTGTCTGAGAAAGAAAACTTCATTTGTGTGTGTCTGCGGGTGTGTGGAGAAAGGAGGCCCCTGCTACCTTTACGTGGGCTCTTGTTATCAAACTCGGGTCACTAGACTGATTGAGCTAGGCTGCCTGACCTTTAAAACGCATGGGTCTGCCTGTCTGTACTTCCCCGCAGAATCTGACTTTCTCCCCCATCTTGGTTTTATGAGACAAGTTTTCGCTGTGTAGTTCTGGGTGTCCTGGAACTCACTCTGTAGACCAGGCTGGCCTTGAACTTAGAGATTGACCTGCCTCTGCCTCCCAAGTGCTGGGATTAAAGGCGTGCGCCACCACCGCCTGGTAAGCACCTGGGTTTGGGAATGGAGTCCAGGTCAGATATTTGGAAGACAGTTTACAGGCTGAGCTGTCTCCCTAGCCTAATGGATGGTTTTGTTGTGCTGAGGATAGACCTAGAAGAACAAGCTCTCTGTCAGCAAGGCACTGTGTGCTCTGTGCAAAAGCCTCTCCCAGGAAGGCACAGTCAGCCTTCCTGGGCTGCCACTCTACCTCGGTCCATCAGAGTGGAAGGCAAGTGGCCAGCGTCTTATGTTTGGAAGCTACCAGAACAGGTCCAGCCACAGTAAACAAGTCCAGCATTCATCAGCGAAAGAACATTGATGTCCAGTCTACATGGAAGAGCTGGAGTTTAGAAGAGCCCCACCCCCAGCATTTTCCTTAGTCCCTTGAGTGTGTACCTGCCTTGAATGTCACCCAAGGTCAACAACTAGTGAGTCCCAGAACTGGGCTTCCTCTACAGCCTTCTGGGAAGCTGAGTAGGGGCAGTGTCCGTAGGTCTCATGGCATATGCTCTGCCTTCCACCCTGGCCTAGAGGTACAATGGGCTGCCTGTCGTGGCTTGCTTGTTCCTTTAGCAAACATCTCATTGGCAGTAGCAAATACCATGGTAGGCTGAAGCGGTAGAGCTATATTTACATGTGGATTCAGCCGATCTCTGCAGCTGAGTTGTGTGATCATAGACAAACACCCTGGCGTGTCTGGGCCTTGCCTTCCTAATGGCTCGGAAGAGTCTCATCTGAGTTATTGAGTATAGATGTGAGACAAGCCTGGCCCTAGCAAGACTGGCGGAGTATGCTATTTGGGCTCCACAGGCCTCTTGGCCTAGCAGGAAACACTTGGGCCAGTAGCCAAAGAGTTGTTTCCCTCCTGTTTGGCATTTAGAGAAGGTTACAAAAGACTTCCAGGCAGAGCAGGCACCTGATGTGGTTCTGAGAAGGTGACAGATGTCCCAGTTGGCATGTAGGGTGTAGGTCAGCCCATAGACTGGTGCTGGGACTTTGGGGATCCAATGGGAGGAGGCTCCAGGGAGGAGTCCCCAGGATGGGGTGTGATCAGACCTGCCCCTGGAGGCTCCCAGGGAGGCTGCCTCCTTCCAGGATCAAGCCAGCCTCATGACAGCACGCCGCACTGGCCTCTCGTTACCAAGATTCCATGTGGCTACTTTTGGCAAACAGGAGGTCCTCCAAGAACCCTTGGCTGCTGCCTGTTGCTTCCCTGCTTTGCAGTGTGGCCCTGGTGCTTCTAGGTCTGGAGTACAGAAGTTTTACTTCCCCACCTTCATCTCCATGCTGCCGTTTGGGGCACTGAGAACCAAGCCCCAGTTGCTCACAGGGAGCTGTATAGTCTGAGTTCTCATACCCTCCCCACCCTACTACCTAGTGCTTTTCCATGTGACCCTGGGTCTCTCCACTTTAACCAGTGGGGACCCTAAAGCAGGTGTCCCGGCAACCTGTCTGCTTCTGCCTTGGGACCTTTGTACTTGCATCTGTGGAGAGCTGTGTGGCCTGGCTTCAATTCAAACAGCACCTCCTCCAGGGAGCCTCCCCTGCTTGCCCTAACTGGGATCATATCTAGCCTACCCCACCCTGAGCACACTGCATATTCTAGCCCATACTGCCTACTGCATTACATGCATGTTTATCTGTCCATTCCTTTCTCCTCTGACGTTCCTGAAAAGACATATCAAACTCATTCCGTACTGGCTCCTGATGCCCAGAGCAGAGCCTGGCTGTTAGACAGAACTCGGCAAGCTCCAAGTGTTCTGCTGAGAAGGAAAGGGAGCCATGGAAAGGACAGCGTGTCCTTGTCATATGCTGTGGTGGAGAGGGTCTGTGAGTGACAGAGTGGACTTGGCAAATGTCCAGGATGACCAGACGGCACCCTGGAGGCCCTGGGTCTCAGAGGTGGACAGCGCTGCTGCAGGGGAAAAGAGGAGGAATGTGAGAGTCTCCTGTAGGGACAGGCAGTTGCCCCGGAGCTTTCTGTTGGGTTTGATGGAGGAGAGACCTCCCTGTCTAGCTTCTGTTGAAGCTGAATCCTCTTCTGCTTCATGGGGAAGGCCCATGAGGTGAGAGATCAGCAAAGAAGGGCTGCCTCCCTCCACTGCCACATCAGCTCCCTGAGTCTTCAGAGCATTCCTGACACCCCTCCGTATCTCTTCAAACCTTGATTGAAGGTAAGACTATCGAGAAGGTGCCCAGTTGTCCCCAGGCAGCTGTGACAGTGAAGGAACCATGTCGACCTTGGCTACCATGGTGGTGGTCATCACATGCTTCACTCTGCATGTTTTCTGAGCAGCCCTGGTGAGGTGAACAGTCAGGCCTTCTGGCTGGCTCTGACTAGCCCAGCCCAATCCCTGGACATCTAGGGAAGAAAGTGGGCTTAGAGCAGCCAGGACAGCAGTTCTCAGTGAGCACAGGCAATCACACAGGAAGTGGGAGTAAGGATGTCTCTGAGATCCTGACCCTGCTCTCTCTGCTGTGCTACCTCAGGCAGGCAGCTCCACCTCTCTGAGCATTCTAATCTGTAAAACTAACCAGCCTACCATATAAGAGATAGCAAGAGGAATAGAAGTGGGCAAGTGGGAGTCTCTCAGACAGGGTTGAGGGGCATCAAACCCAAAAGCTTACCCCATGGGTACTATGTCCCTACAAGGTCCAAAAAGGACTGGAAAGGAACTGCCCTCACTGCACTCCCAGCTAGAAGCAGCAGAGACAGTGCTTTCTGAGGTGACAGGTTAGGCAGCAGGTGGTGCCAGTCAAGATGGCAGCTCAGGATTGCTCCAGCACTGCCACATGGCTAACTAGCCATTCTGACAGCAGTCAGTGTATCAAGACAGGCACTGTCACCAAGTAACCAGGGCCCTCCTCAGACCTCACTCTCCACTTCCTCGTGGCCCCTCCCTGCAGCCACTTCCTCAGGGCCCTCCAGGCCCTGAGGGTGCTCCAGGGAGCACTTCCTGTTTGGCTTTCTTCACTATGCACAGTGACTTTTAAAGGTAGAGCCTACCCTGGGCATCCTCATGGCCTGCATCTCAGAGTCCCATATCCTGCATTCACATTCTGTATCTGCCCTCTGCTGACCCTGAATGGTAAATTCTGATTTAAAAAAAAAAAAAAATGTGGGGGAAGGGAGGAGGCGAGAAGGACCCTGGTATGTACACAAGTGTGCAGTGCCCCTGGAGGCCAGAAGGAGACATCGGATCCCCTAGAGCTGGAGGTACAAGCACTTGTGAGCTACCCAATGTGGATGCTGGGAACTGAACCTGGGTCCTCTGAGAGAACAGCAACACACTTAAGCAACAAGCCATTTTCCAACTTCTGGGATTTATTTATCTATTTATTTGGTTTTACATATATATACATACATGAGCACACACACACACATTTATATAATTTTCACTTTATGTTCATTAGTATTTTGACTGCATGTGTGAGGGTGTCAGAAACCCTGGAACTGAAGTCATGGACAAATGTGAGCTGCTGTGTAGGTGCTAGGAACTGAACCCAGGTCCTCTACAACAGCAACCAGGGCTCTTCATTGCTCAGCCATCTCTCCAGCCCTGTTTATTTGGTTTTTGAGACAGGGTTTCTCTATATAACCCTGGCTGTCTTGGAACTCACTCTGTAGACCAGGCTGTCCTTGAACTCAGAGATCCACCTGCCTCTGCCTCCTGGGTGCTGGGATTAAAGGCATGCATACACTATCATGCCCAGCAATCCTAGGATTTTTTTTTTTAAAGACAGGGTCTCACTATGTCCAGTCCAAAATATACTGTGTAAACTTCCCTGCCTCTACTTCCAAGTGCTAGGATTAGAGGGAAACTGTTTGCTATATACGTGTGTGAAGACCTGAGTTCAGGAGCATGCTGACTAGATTATCTAAGGTGGCAATATGCACACACAGAGAGCGTAAGGAGGAGGTGTTGCATTTGAACTGGATTTGTGTCTCATACCTATAACCCCAGCATTCTGGAGGCAGAAAGATTGCCCCAAGTTTGAGGCTAGCCTGGGCAACACAGTGAAATCATCTCAAAGCAAAAGCCTCAGGCATGTTTTTTGTCAGAGCAGGTTGTTCTTAGACACCACAGCACTGTATTGGAGGGCCTCAGACTCTGGGATCCTGGGATCCTGGAACCTAGCTGTGGAATGGCTGTGAAGGCTCAGACCCAGATCCCCCTACATATGTTGAAAGGCATGTCTTTATCTCTGGTCTGTCTCTATTTAAGATTCAGTCACTGAGCAGGGCGGTGGTGGCGCACGCCTGTGATCCCAGCACTTGGGAGGCACAGGCAGGCGGATTTCTGAATTTGAGGACAGCCTGGTCTACAGAGTGAGTTCCAGGACAGCCAGAGCTATGCAGAGAAACCCTGTCTCAAAAAAAAAGCTTCAGCCTCTGAAGTGTTCATTTATGTGTGCTGACTCACACCTGCCATCCCAGCACTCAGGAGGCAGCAGCAGGAGAAGCAGGAATTCAAGGCTATCCTTGGCTACATAGTGGATTTGAGATCCACTATGCCTGGGCTCCTTAGACCCATCTCCACCCCCATCTCCATTCTCCTTTGAGTGTCCATGGTCACGCAACCTCTCTGATTCTCTGACGAGCCACTGGGTCATACTTAACTCTGATGTCACTTTCTGAGGAGCCACTAACTTTGCCATTCCACAGTCCCCTGGTTCAGACTCTGTGCAAGGAGGAAGACCAGGGCAAGGCTTTTCCTGTACTGGCCTCGGTGGGATCTCGTAAACTTGGACTCCTCAGGGATCAGGTGCTCAGGAGAGCCAAGTGCACCCACACAGCAAAGGCACTGAGAAGTTCTGCATGGATTGTCCACAGAGCAAAACTTGCCCCAGTGTCTGTGGGAACAGTCCCTCCTCTCTCTGCCTACTGCCGCAGGAAAAGCCTTGTGGTGGGACTTCCCTAGGGTGGAAATGAGACTAGCCTCAAGTTGTGTCTTCCACAGACGGTCCCCAACCCTACCTCAGGCACTCAGAGAGACGGTCCCCAACCCTACCTCAGGCACTCAGAGAGGAAGCCACCCCTTCTTTCCTTCCTGATGCAGGTGCTCATCTGCAGGAACTACCGTGGGGATGTGGACATGTCGGAGGTGGAGCACTTCATGCCCATTCTGATGGAGAAGGAGGAGGAGGGGATGCTGTCGCCTATCTTGGCCCATGGCGGTGTTCGTTTCATGTGGATTAAGCACAACAACCTGTACTGTATCCCTGTGCTGTGGAGTTGGGGCTTGGGAATGGCATGCCTGCCCACCAGCACAGGGCAGCTGAGCAGTCAGAGGGCACAGGCCTAGGGAATGCTACGCTGCAGCTGTGCAGAGGAAGGGAGGGGCACATGGCAAGAGTGGGAGCCTGGGCCTGAGGTTGTCCTTTGGAAAGATGTCATGTTAAATGGGGTAGGTCTTTAGATGGGGTGGGCTGGCGATAGGTGGCTTTGTGGTCTCGAGATTTCTGGCTGCTGTATATGGCCACACTGTCAGAGGCAGGAGTGGACAGATGAGGAGAATGGGATAGGAGTGGGAATGAGAAGTTTTCATGGGCCCTATATCCCCAGCCCTACTTCAGCCTCAAAGCAAGGGTGCTGCCAGCTGGAGACCACCATGGGTACCTCTACCACTTGGGGCTTTGGGCAGACCTCTGAAGATCTGGCTGTGCAGTAAGCAGTGGGGTGCACCAGGTCTTCAGCTGTTGGTTCCCTTAGGGTCAGTAAGTAAATGTGTGCGTGTGGCCCCCAACAGGCATAGATGCCAACTCTTCCCAGGGACACGTCTTCCCTTGCAGCTCCTGACCTGCTCTCCCACTCAGGCAGAGGGTTTTTATAGTGTACATATGTTATATATGATTACATATGACATATAACACCATATGTGAACTCCCTTGTGGAGTGGGCCTAAAATCCAATAGAAAGATGTTGGTATTACCCATGATATCTGTGCCACTATTGCACAAGCAGTCGCACGCTGCTTAGCGTGTGGTGTTTTAGCACCCAGGGCCCATAGCTGAGCAGGGATGTCGATGGCTGTTCAACAACAGCCTTCGCAGCCCCCCTGGCGTTATGAAAGCTGGCCAGCAGGGTGGGCGTCTCCATTTGGTTCCAACGTACTTTCTCCATGTCCTACAGTCCAAGTGCAATGTCTTCAGCAATGGGCTCTTACCATCTAGTTCTGCCATACAACCAACAGCAATAGCCTGCATGGTTCTTGGAGCTTCAGGATTTCCTGGCCAATAATTCACAGGACATAGACTACCCTTGGCACAAGGATTTCCAAACAACAAACTGATGACCTCCAGGAGTGTTTTTCCACTAATGTAGGGTACCATTTGGATTTAAACTCTTTACCTGTTTTAACAACCTTTTTTTTTTTTTTTTTAAAGCTTTCATTTGTAGGGATATTTTACCTGCATGTTTGCAGGCCAGAAAAAGGCATTGGACCCTTCTGGGACTATAGTTAAAGCCAGTAGTAAGCCACTATGTGGGTGCTGGGGATTGAACTCGGGTCTTCTGGAAGAGCAACCTGTGCTCTTAACCATGAACCATCTCTCCAGCCTTCCATTTTTCCTTTCAGTTATCCAAGCCTCGGCTGGGCTATAAGGTAGATAGAAGTACCATGACACCTGGTTGTCTTCATCTATGTTAGTGAGGTGGCTGCTTGTCACTATTTTTCTCCATGGACATCCATACATAATGCCTACTTGGCTGAGACCCATGAAAATGCTTGTAGGAGGCCTATGGCTATGTGTACACTGGACAGAGAGTATTTTTCATGTCTCATTGATATCCTATTAAATCTACCTGCCAGTCTCTCCCAGGACAGACTGATTTATGTAAGTGTCCATTTGTTAAGGCCATAATCAGGAACAGGCCTAGTGTTTGGAAAGCATGCAAAATAGCAGAATACTTCACAGGAATGCAGCAGCCTTAGCTATTTTCTAACCTATGTTGGCTTCCCAATGACCAGACTTTATATAGACCCAGTGGGCAGCTTCAAAGGGTACCTGAAAGGAAATGACCCATACTTTGGTCTACTATGGGCTCCCTATTTGGAGTGAGTAGACATGTGTATAGCATTCCCCCCAGAAAAGCTTTGTCACCAACAGGAAGAAGAGAGGTGTGGCCCGCTGCTTCCCCACCCAGCCGGGCTCTCCCAGGCTTGCTCTTGAATGCAGTCTCCAGAAGCTACCTCTGAAACCTTACACTTTCTGTGTCCCCAAAGCTCCTCTGCTTACCATGTGCCCCTGGCCTGGCTCAGACTGGGGACTTAGTCCTAATCTTGGGCCCAGTGGACCACTGGAGTGCAGCTGGGGCAGGGAGCCTTGGGGATGGGCACCTGTGGTGTGGTATCCTGGCCTCAGAAGGCTCCTTGACTGCCACTGTGCAGTGGTCGCCACTTCAAAAAAGAATGCTTGTGTGTCGCTGGTGTTCTCCTTCCTCTACAAGGTGGTCCAGGTAAGACCCCAGTGGTGGGACTTCCCTCCTGGGGAGGGCTTTGGGCGTTGTAGCTCTGTATACCCAGGGATCCTAGGCCAGGAAGCCTCAGTCTCCTTGCGGGTGAGAGTGTCTGGCCTTCATTGATTGCATCCCCACCCTAGAGGTAAAGAAAGCTAACAAGATGGGAAGACATGGCTGTGCAACCGACTTGGCAGGAGGGTGCACAATGTGATACAGGCCTGTGTCTGCACAGAGCGGGGGCTGGGGTCAGTTAGGTGCACAGGCTGGACCTCGGGACTGTGTAGGAGTGTCTGTGTAGAGTGAAGTCTGATGCTAGTTAGTGCATAGCTTTACCCAGGACACCTTTGGACTTAAAACAACCTCCGGCTGCTGAGTCAACCTGTTTGGTGCTAGTATTAAGCAAGGGCTCCAGGGCTAGTCTGTATTTCCACTGAGTGCCTCTGGGGGGGGGGGGGGGGGGGTTAGGAACCCTTTCCTCTGTCTCTCCTCCATGCTTTCTGGGTGGGTGCCTCTTAGCCAAGGGTAGGAGATGGGGCAAGGGAACCCATTGTCTTTTTGGGAGAGCATCTTGGTGCTTTCCTCCTGAGCAGCTCCACTGTCAACGGCCTGGCTTTGCCCCTCTAATTGGTGGAATGATTGGGGTTGAGGCACATTTTTCCCCAGAGCTGGCCTTTCCCACTTGTGTGCTTCTGGGTTAGTATAAAGACCAGGTCCTTCATTAGCCTCCTAGCTATCCATCGAAATGGAGATGCTTGTCTACAGCCCAGAGAGCCAATACTTTATGGGGATAAGCAGCAGTCTTGAGGCAGAGGCAAGAATCACAGGCGCAGTTGGGATTGACCACAGAGGCCCTGGACAGCCAAAGTGCTGGTACAGAGCCGCTCCTGGCCAGTCCCTGTGGTCTGTAGTTCAGGTGTTTGCTATCACCCACGGGTGCAATCTCTCCAGCCGGGGTGGCCTTTGGGTCTGGGCTGAGTCCTGCTCTACTGCACCTGGCCCAGGTCTTCTCCGAGTACTTTAAAGAGTTGGAGGAGGAGAGCATCCGAGACAACTTCGTCATCATCTATGAGCTGCTAGATGAGCTCATGGATTTTGGCTACCCACAGACCACCGACAGCAAGATCCTGCAGGAGTGAGTACATGTGTCCCCCACCCCCAGTGTCTTAGTTGCCAGCCCAACAGAGCAGTCAGCTTGTTCCTTCTGCCCCAACTGTTTTTTAGTTATTTTGATATAGGGTCCTGATCCTCCTATGGATCTGGAGGAGTGCTGGGCTGGGAGGAGTAGGCCATTTGTCCTGCTTACTGGGCACTGGGCATGGGGTTCCTAACTCTGTGTTTGTTTGTGTGGTGCTGGGATTCAGTCCTGCAGAGGCTTACTGCAGACCCCAGGGCTGGTCTTGGCTTTCTCCTGAGTGCCTCTGGAGTCAGGGCCTTTCCCATGGATAGACCTGTCTCTTCCACCCACACAAATGCAGTGTCCTTAATCAGAGCCCTGCCTTTGCTGACTGTACTGAACTGAGACAGTCTTTTGGAATCCCACCTGCAGAGGCAGAAACCAGCAGGCCCCATGCTACATTTTCCATCCCTCAGTACGACCTGGAGTGCCAGTTCCCCACTTGACTGGGAGTCAAGGGAAGGCTGCAGCTCTGTTGTCCTGGTGGCACAGGGCTCAGTCCCTCCAGGTGCCCACAATGCTGACCACTTAATCCTCCATTCCCCACCCCACACCAGTGCCTTGCCTCAGAAATGAAGTGTATTCGGCCCACTTGCTATACCATGCATACTGTACCCCTCCTGGAGCCTGCTCATGTGAGGCTTCAAGTAGTTGGGCCTCGTCTTCTTCCTAGCTCCATCCCAATATCAGGGTGGAACAGTGTGTGTATAACTGAGCAGTTTGGCCCCACAGGTACATCACTCAGGAAGGCCACAAACTGGAAACGGGGGCCCCTAGGCCCCCAGCCACAGTCACCAATGCTGTGTCCTGGCGCTCAGAAGGCATCAAGTATCGGAAGAATGAAGTATTCCTGGACGTCATTGAGGCTGTTAACCTCTTGGTAGGCTGCCTTTTCTCTTCCTTTCCTAGTAAAACTGAGACCCAGCAGAGTGTGTAGCCTGGGCCCTGGCAGGCGATAGCAGGGCTCAGCCTCAGGCAGCAGAGACTGCTCTCTGCATCATCCTCACTCTCGGAATCTGTAGGGACAGCATGGTGCTGTCTCTCAGGGGACTGAGGTAAGGGACCTTAAGTTCCAGACCCTCCAGGGTCATACCGTCTCAGAATGACCCTGAGAGAAATAAAGGGGGCTTCCCACAGCCTTCCTTTCTGGGTTTCATCCTGGTGGAAGAGAACTGACTCCTGCACTCTGTCCTGTGACTTCATAAGTGTGTGCATACACACACACACACACACACACACACACACACACACGCACACACACAGTAAATAAATAAATACAATTTAATTTTAGAAAATACAGGGCTCAGGAGCAGGCTTAGTGAGCCAGGTCGCTCCACCTCAAGCCTCATGACCTGAGTTCCATTCCCAGAGCCCTCCTAAAGAGATGTCACCGTGAACCTGTCCTCTGACCTCCACACAGGAGTGCACCTCAGGGCGCATCCGGTACACTCGCACACAGTCAAAACCTAACCCTAGTGTGGAAGCTGGGCATGGGGGTATGCACTGGAGCCTCAGCACTGAGGGTGGGCACGGGAGGATCAACCCAGCCAAAATGAGAGCTCTAGCTCGGTGAGAGACCTTGCCTCAAACAAAAGGGAGGACAACACAGAGGGTTTTGGGAAGTCCTTTTAACCTGGTGAGCCGGAAGACTGCAAGCTTGCAGTCGAGCCAGATGTGGTAGAGGTCACACCTCACATGGCTTCTGCTGTCCCCAGGTCAGTGCCAATGGCAACGTGCTGCGCAGTGAGATCGTGGGTTCCATCAAGATGCGGGTCTTCCTCTCGGGCATGCCTGAGTTACGCCTGGGTCTCAATGACAAGGTCCTCTTCGACAACACAGGCCGTGAGTACCTTAGGACAAAAAAAAAAAAGAAAAAAGAAAATGTCTTGGGTCTTTGAGATGGCTGATTAGGTAAAGGCATTCCTGCCAGGCCCCACAGCCTTATTATGATATCTTGAGCCTACATGATAGAAGAAGATAGCTAGTTCCTGCAAGTTGTCCTGTGACTGTCACCTGTGTACTGCAGCACACACACTCCCATACACAGGGAACAAGATGTAACAGAGAGTCTCACATTACTGCAGCTCAGTAAGTGGTCGGTGTTGACCCATCAGCACTAAGACAGACAGGGAGATCTGGCTGGTATGGTGGCGTCTGCCTGTCACCACTCAGGACACCGAGGCAGGAAGATTCTGAGTTTGAGGCCATCCTGAGCTACAGTATATGGCTGTGAGGAGGGTAGCAGAGAGCCAAGGTTCTGAGTACTTAGATGTCATCAGAGAG
The DNA here is from genome assembly GCA_019843815.1 of Montemys delectorum. Classification (NCBI taxonomy): domain Eukaryota; kingdom Metazoa; phylum Chordata; class Mammalia; order Rodentia; family Muridae; genus Montemys; species Montemys delectorum. Next base: position 39,844 of record JADRCD010216763.1, read on the forward strand.
ACCCAGAGTAGAGCCTGGCCCATCCTCTGCCCACTTCTCTTTGAGGGTAGGTTGTTGGGAGGTCACACACCAAAGCTGGCCTCTTTCTGTGGTGAGGCTTCTAAATGGCAGAGCCTGGGTAGGTGGGCACGCCCAGGCTGGTGTAGCATCTCCCTGGTTCCTGGCCCCTGACAGCCTCCTGGACTTGCTAGCCATACCTGGGCCCTGTGTAGTGGATGAATGGCTCCCACAGCCACTTAGCAAATGTGCCCTGACCTGCCGCTGTCTGGCTGCTGAAGACTTGGCGTGGCATAAGCAGGGCAGCCCAGGACCCATGCATCAGGCAGGCATGTGATAGAAGGGGGTGACAGGAGGCTGTCTAGGAACTGGCTTCTCTGGATGCCTTTTGGGCATGGGTAGGGACTTGTCACCCCTGCCAGCCTCACCCGTGCCGTGCATAGGAGGGAAGAGCAAGTCAGTGGAGCTGGAGGATGTGAAATTCCACCAGTGTGTGCGGCTGTCACGCTTTGAGAACGACCGCACCATCTCCTTCATCCCACCTGACGGAGAGTTTGAACTCATGTCCTACCGTCTCAACACCCATGTGAGTGTAGCAAGTTCCCAGGAAAGTTCAACACCAGTCCTCCCACATCCTCTGGGCACCTGCCTCCCAGCCCCCTAAGTGGGCGGAAACCTTGACCACCACTGGCTCCACCATGGTAGTCACCCTCTACTGGCATACACACTGGTCTCCTGGAAGAATGGGGCCTTGTCTGGCCTCAGTTTTCCCTCAGTAGCACAAGACATGGTGAGATGCCAGCAGGTGTGAGTGCCTTCTCCGCACCCACAGGTGAAGCCTTTGATCTGGATTGAGTCGGTGATTGAGAAGCATTCCCACAGCCGCATTGAGTACATGGTCAAGGTTGGTGAAGAGTGGGCACCTTGGAGGCCTAAGTCGGGTGTGGGCGGTGGAATAGTCAGAGTCTTTGGTGGATAATGAGGACCCATTGCCAGGCAGGGATGTGTGGCCCTGGTAAGGTGGCTGGGGATGGCCAGACTCCCTTCCCTGCATCACCCAGAGCCTCTGCCCGGGGCCTCCTTGCAGGCCAAGAGCCAGTTCAAGCGGCGGTCAACAGCCAACAACGTAGAGATCCATATACCAGTCCCCAACGACGCTGATTCACCCAAGTTCAAGACTACTGTGGGGAGTGTCAAGTGGGTCCCTGAAAACAGTGAGATCGTGTGGTCCATCAAGTCCTTCCCGGTGAGCCCCATATCTGCCAGGTACCCCTAAATATCTCCCCAAGACCCATCCCTCTGCCACCTCGGGGAAGTGTTTCCTTGCAGTGAGGGCAGTCCTGCTGAGTGGCGTCCTGGTCCCAGGAGCACAGGCTCAGTCCCTTTGTGTACCCTGCAGGACTAGGGGAGGGCTGGCCATAGATCCATCCCAGTAGAGCTTTCCCTTGGTGCTGCAGCACAGCCTCAGTGCACAGGGGTCCGCACACAGTAGGATCCCTAGTGCACCTCCGCCTCATCCTTGTCCTCACCAGAGAGGAAACAGTGAGAGCCACGCTGCTTTCTTTCTACCCTTCCTGTGTATTGCAGATGATCCTAAGGCACCCCAAGCATAGTAGACTGTCCTACTGTGCACCCTGGAGTAAGGGCCTCGCATAGAGTTGGGGAGTATAGGTGGCAAGGATGGCCAAACTCAGGGTAGATGCAGCCTGCCCTGGTGGCCACGATTGCGCTTTCCCGATTTTGTCACATGGCACAGTGGCAAAGCTCATCAGTGTCCTGCATGTTGCTGCAGCCCTTTTTAAGGCCAGGTAATACTCCACACCCTGCTTCCTGGTCTCAGGCACACACCCTCAAGAGAGTGTCTGGGTGGCTTGCCCTAAGTAGTTAGAAGTGTTCGAGGCTCTGCCGTGGTGCTCTGTGTGGCAGTGGCACAGTGTCATTCCTGCTAGAGGTTCTTGACGGGTCTGGCTTCTTGTCCATCACGGTTTTGTTTTTGTCTTTGACGTTGGGTCTTACTATGTAGCACTGTGTAGACCAGGCTGGCCTCAAACTCACGGAGATCCACCTGCCTCCGTATCGTGGGTGCTGTGGTTGGAGGTGTGCTCCAGCATCCACCCTCGTGTTCCTTTGGTCTTTGATTTGTGACTGTGCACTCAAAGCATGGCTGCAGCTGCTGACGCCCAGCCAGCCACCCTCCCTCCATCAGATTGACTGCTGATTCAGATAGACATTTCTTCTAGCTGCACGCTAACTCTGTACCCAAGAGATCTACTGTGTAACATACAACACCATTTTCTGCAACTTCTGTTTTCACATAAAAGTTGTTTTGTATTTTTGTTTTGTAGGGACTTTGTTTGAAACAGGATCCCCCTGGATAGTCTCAGTAGCCCAAAATGACCTCAAACTCTTATATTCCAGGCTGGCCTTGAACTTGCTACCATCCTCCAGCCTCTCTGCCCTAAATGCTGAGATTGCTAGGCTCTGCTTACTCTTGTGTTCCCTGTGGGCAGGTCTTCTCTCTCCATTTTCCCTGTACTTAGATGTTAGGTAGGAGTCAGAAGGCTGTTTGCTCTGGCTCCCATGTAGATGTCATGGCATCCTTTGTGGCTGGGAGCTGATGCAGGGAAGCTGGGCTGTGGAGCCTAGCAGAAGCCAAGGCTCCTCCCTACTGCACCCCAGCTCCTAAGCATGGTCCTAGTCACAGCCACTCCAGCTGTCCCCAAGTGTGAGCTCAGGAAACCAAAGGCCATGTTGTCCCAGGTATAATAGAGCTGGGGTGCCAAACAGAGGACACAGCCAAGCCCAGGCCTGATGCGCTCCATGGCCAGAGCAGGGCAAGGGTCTCAGCTAGTCCTGACTGGCCCCACTCTCAAGCTACCTCCAAGTTATTGCTGGGCTCCTGGGAATCTGCGCCTACCCAAGCTCAGTGTCCTCCCTCTCCCTGTTGACAGTCCCTTGGAGCTGTGCAGTGGGACAGTCTCCCCCAGTATGCTCTCCCAGTATGCTCCTGTTTGGACAGGCTGGCTCCGCAGCCACCTATCCCTCTCCCTAGGAGTTGGCTCCTGGGCGCCATGAGCTAGCCTGAGCGACAGCACATTGGTTATGGGCTGGGCAGCTGCCTGACTACCTCCTGCATTGGCCTCCAGGGTGGCAAGGAGTACCTGATGCGGGCCCACTTTGGACTTCCCAGTGTGGAAGCCGAAGACAAGGAGGGCAAGCCTCCCATCAGCGTCAAGTTCGAGATCCCCTATTTCACTACCTCTGGCATCCAGGTATGAGTGTGTTGGCGCTGGCTGCCTGAACCCCAGAGTCACAGCAGAACCTCCAAACCCCCATTCTGGCATAGGGCCTATTTCCTTGGAACCCCTCAAACTGTGAATGAGGGGAATATACTATTCCCTTAAAGGCTCAAGGTCACCAAGCCTGCCTCTGACAACCCCTCATGCTATGCCAGGCCTGCCCCTTTGGCCTTGCCCCTTGGATGAGGGGGTGTTGGTGGGGGTGCAACACACTCAAGGCCCTTGTGTCCAGGTGCGCTATCTGAAAATCATTGAGAAGAGCGGGTACCAGGCCCTGCCCTGGGTACGCTATATCACACAGAACGGAGGTGAGTGGCCACCTGGCTGGCAGGACCTACAAAGGTCTTTCTAGGCTCTGGCTTCCTACATGGAGCTGAGAGTGGGTATCCCCTTTGCTTGTGTGGAGCTGAGGGTGGGTCCCCTGGGTGTTTGTGGAGCTGAGGGTGGGTGCCCCAGGTGTCTGTGTGGAGCTGAGGGTGGGTGCCCCGGGTGTCTGTGTGGAGCTGAGGGTGGGTCCCCCGGGTGTCTGTGGAGCTGAGGGTGGGTGCCCCCGGTGTCTGTGGAGCTGAGGGTGGGTCCCCCCGGTGTCTGTGGAGCTGAGGGTGGGTCCCCCCGGTGTCTGTGGAGCTGAGGGTGGGTGCCCCGGGTGTCTGTGGAGCTGAGGGTGGGTCCCCCCGGTGTCTGTGGAGCTGAGGGTGGGTGCCCTGGGTGTCTGTAGAGCTGAGGGTGGGTGCCCCATGTTTCTAGATTACCAGCTCCGGACCCAGTGAGAGGTCTCTACAACCAGCCCAGCCCACCCAGCCTCAGGGCACACCTGCCACACTCACCAAAACTGAAGCTGGAGGGTGGCCCTGGCCATGCAGCCACCCGCTCCTCAAGCCTGAGTGGACTCACAGAACCCCTTCCCCGGTCCCATTCTGATCCAGGGTGGGAAGGAAGGGCCTGCCAGCCTCCCCCAGGGACAAACCAGCTGGAGCTGAGCTCCTGGTGCCTCATGATTGGCACCCACCACCCTGTAGATGCCATCCCCGCCCACCTCCAACCACCCTGTAGACGCCATCCCCGCCCACCTCCAAAGCCTCTTGTTGCCATTTTGCTGAGCATGTTGGTCATTGTCATTGTTGTCTGTGGCTGTCCTATCACCTTTCTTCAAGTGTCCTGTGCAGCTGCCGCACTGCACTTAGTGAGGGCAGCTGTCCCCTATCCACACTGGTCTATGTGCAGGATAATTGCTCTGCCTGGGCCCGCTGTGCCTCCCTTGCCAGCCCTCGACCACATCAGTGTTTTTCCAAAAGGGCACATGGCCTCAGCCTTTGCCCCAAAGTTCCTGGGCAGGCACAGGCTACCCTCACTGTACAAGGCCTCGTTGTCCTCCACCCATGTGTATGTGACAGTTACATTAAAGTCCATTTGTTACATCTGCTGCCTGTCTTCTCTCTGTGTGCTGTGGTTCAGGCCCTACACAGGGGCCCTGCATGACCCGTTGACTTCCCTTGCAGCAAAGCAGGCCTGGCAGTGACAGGACCACACTTCCCTTCCAAGGGACACTGGATAGAGTACCCTCTGCATAGTGGCCGTCCTCTGGTGAAGCTATAGACTCCCACATTCCCACCTGTCCAGGTGTAGGCTGGGCCCCCAAACTGGTGACTGATCTCCTATGGGCTGTCTGAGCTCTGACCCTCAGGACTCTCACTCTGTGACCTCAGTTCTCCTGCCTCTCCTTGTCACCACACTGCTATGTGGAGTGTGTTGTGCATACCTCACTTCCATAGCCAAGCACAACCTTCCCAGTACCCTAAAAGCCTCTCAGCCCTGCCTTACTCACCAGCTCACAGGGGCTGCCAATCCACACTGCAGCCTGCCACCCGTCACTCCACAGGTCTACACCAGGCCGTGGCTCTATGCAGCTCATTTTAATCCAGTCACCTCAAACCCACCCAGCATTGCCCTGCACACACGAGGGATGCAGATGTGCAGGGCTCCAAGTTCCACCCTGCACACCAGCAAGAAGAAATGCAGCTGAGAGGCAGAGGAGCAGCCCGGGTCATCAGCGGGAACAGAGATGCTGAAGCAGGCAGCAAAGCTGAGCACAGGTATCAGAACAGACACCAGGAGGCACAGAGGAAAGCCGATCTGGAATCCACCAGCCAATGCATGAGAATCAACGCTGGCCAGCGAGGTGGCACAGCACGTGAGGGAGCCTGCTGCTGAGTCTGGGACCTTGACTTCAATCCTTAGTACCCACATGCTGCATGGGGAGAATCAGCTCCCAAGAGTTGCCCTCTGAACGCCAGTGAGCTAGCACACACATTCAAAATAAAAAGGAACTAAGGTATGGTGGCCTATGGCTGCGACTCCAGCACTTTGGAGGTTAAGGCAAAAGAATCATAATACCCTGTCTCAGAAAATAAGTGGGTGCAGGGGCTAGAGAGATGGCCCCGCAGTTAGTAGCACTGGCTGACCTTGCAAAGGACCAGGGTTCTAGTCCCAACATCCATATGGAGATAATATGGCGCCCTCTTCTGGCCTCTGAGGGTGCTGTGTGCACTTGGCACACATCTATATATACAGGCAAAACATCCATATCCATAAAAATAAATTAGAGCTGGGCAGTGGTGGCGCACGCCTTTAGTCCCAGCACTTGGGAGGCAGAGGCAGGTGGATTTCTGAATTCGAGGCCAGCCTGGTCCACAGAGAGTTCCAGGACAGCCAAGGCTATACAGAGAAACCTTGTCTCGAAAAACCAAAAAAAAAAAAAAAAAAAAAAAGTTGGCATCTGAGCCGGCAGGGGTCAGAAATCTGCCTGCCTCTGCCTCTCCCTCCCAAGTGCTGGGATTAAAGGCATGTGCCACCACCGCCCGGCTAGAAATGGTTCTTTAGAGCAACTCCCATCTGTGTTGTCTGGAAATCAGCAGTTCAGTTCACAGGTCAGCAGCAGCAGCTCGATCCACTTTCAAACACTTCACGGATACACCAGCTGTCCAGTTCAGTAGAGTTACGATAGCAAACACGAATCAGCAGTGGTGGCACTGCCTAGCAGAGACAGCCAGGCCTCCGCCTCTGTGTGAGTCAGCAGGAAGGACCAGAAGTTCAACACTGTGCCTCTCGCAGCAAAGTGAAGATCAGCGAAGACAAGAGACCAACAAGCCTTGCACAGGAAGCTCTACCAGCAAGCCAAGCCCAGCCTCCATCACCGTCTGTCCTATTTACACTCCCTTCAAACATCACATGTCCTCCATGGGTCTTGCCTCAGCACATGCATCTGTCTCAGCTGACATGACTCAGCCAATCAGACCATGGAAGCAGCATGAACCCCACCACCACAAGTTTTTGTTGTTGTTTTGGTGCGTTTCTCTCTGTGGAGTCCCAACAAATGTAGCTCAGCTACACACTGTAAGGCAGACCAATACATGCTTGTAGTTATTGAAGAATCCTTCATTACATGTCCTTTTACCTGCTTGCTTTAGCAGAGCATCCTTTCACCTGTGTCTGCTTCAGCCAAACGTTCCTTCATGAGTCTGCCTTAGCGAAACACCATCCAATAGGACTGACTTTCTGAAGAACCCTTAAGTTTCCACTTCGGCAGTGCACATCTTTGATCCCAGCATTCAAGAGACAGAGACAAGTGGATCTCTCTGAGTTCAAGGCCAGCCTGGTCTACCAAGTGAATTCCAAAACAGCCAGGGCTACACAGAGAAACCCTTTCTCAAAAAGCTACTTCCCTCTTTTCCTCCCCCATCTATCTCTTCCTCTCTCTCTCTCTCCCTTTCTCTCTCTCTCTCTCTCTTTCTCCCTCTCCATCTCTTTCCCTCCCTCCCTCTCTCTCTCTCCCTTCCTCTCTCTTTCCCTCCCTCCCTCTCTCCCTCTCTCTCCCTC
>JADRCD010216764.1:0-37549 GCA_019843815.1 Montemys delectorum
ACAAACAAACAAACAAACAAACAAACAAAAAACTATCTACAGGAAAACCTACCAGCAGCATAGCGTATGTGGCAATGTAACCACAGACACAGAGAGGAGGAACTACCAAGGTGGGTAGATCGAAGGCTGCATACTTGAAACAGCACGCACAGAGAAGCGCTGTGACACTGGCTTGTGTCTATGGGAATCTATCACTCAATTTTCTTAAGGATCTGTTTCCTTAGACCATGAATAACTATAAGCAATTCTCTGGAAATTAGTATTGGAAACCAAGTGTATAAGACCCTACAGGTATAGTTCTGAGTTGACAAACAATTAGCGAGCATGAAATCCATAAGCATGGACAGGCTAACAGGAAGAATTGCTTTCATCCCAAGACCACAGAAAGGGCAGGTATGAATTTTCAGGATGGAGACACAGGCCAAGGCTTTAAACACACTTTTAGAGATACATTTAAGACTTCTTTCTAAAACTTCTGTTTCTTTCAAAATAAAATATTTATGTTTATCATTTAGTGTGAATTATTTTGATTTGATAGTACACTTTAGTGAGTATGCTTTAGTGTGGATTATTGTACTTTGTTTTGGAAGTATACTTCAGTGAGTGTGTTCTACTGAGGCATTCCAGGTGCAGGAAGTGTGAACCGGAGCTTACAGGAGCCAAGACAGAAGTGACCATGGGAATGGCATACTAGAGTCCATGCACCTATATTTTAAAGCAAATGTTTAAATTAACAAAAATTGTGTTTTGTTATTGAGTTAGAAATATTCTAAACATACACTTTGGGGACCAGAAAACATTGGTTTGTAGCTTTTGCTCCCTGGGAAGAATTGGAGACTTACTGAGCCAGGAAGCAGCAACCCTGGGCTCTAAGACGCCACATCTGCCCATGCCTGGTCTGTGCCTGCTTCCCGTTGTCGACATCTGGCATATCACATGTGCTTTAGGTGCTGTTTGCATGCACACTGTGAGGAGGTTATGCTGAAAAGCAGGAAGCCTTACTGCCTCCTCCCTGAGTTTCTTCCATGAACAGTCCCAGCACCAGGGCCTAGCACCAGGCCATGATAACAAGCTTTCAGCTGCATAGGAAATCCAGCCTACCCACCCAGCTGTGGGCGAGGGCCTTTTCCTCTTCTCATTTCTTTTCTGCTCCCCACTAGTGAACTTTCTGTACTCTACTTTCAACCTTTCATAGATTTGGTACAGAAATAAAAATCACAGCAATCACATTGGTTCAGCCCTGCAGTCCCAGCTCCTAGAGAGCTGCAATTCCAGCTCTTGGAGACAGGCGCAAAAGATGTGTAAATTTGAGGATAGATTTAGATAGACACTGAGGCATTGTTAAAGGGCTGGAGTGAGGGAAGTGCTTCGTTATGTCTCCAGAACCCCCATGAAAGGCTCCAATACTGAAGCAAAAGAGCAGGGTCCCTGGGGTTCGTAGCCTACAAGCCCAGCTGAACTGACACAGATTGAAGCATAACATCACAAATGTTACCACCTCAATTTTAAAGACAATTTAATACCCCATCATGCATCTCCAGGAAGATACCTATACACATCTTGCATTTCTTAGCTCATGGGTGTTAGCTTGCAGGTAGTTCTGCTAGGCCCCTCCCACAGACCTAGCTAAGGTTTACATCATCATCTTCTGTGACATTAAACTGCTGCTGACAGGTGCAGTTGGCCTAGCATATAAAGGAATTGCTCGACATCAAGTTCTCTCTCCTCTCTGTGCCCACATGTTTGCAGCTGGTCTCTCTTCCGCCCTTTCTGTACTTCTCTGTTCCCCTCTTCTCTACCCTCATGACTCTGCTCCCATCTGTCGGTCCCTACCCCTTCTCCAGGCCCTTACTCCCTCCCTTTCCCCCAAATAAACTTCTTTATATCAGGTCTGTTGCATGTCATGATTTCTCAGGTCCCTTGGCATGGGCTGGCCAGGTACTCCCCCTCCCACCATGTTACATTTCATACAATGGCCACTTAGGAGGCTTCCAGAGCTCAGCCTTTATGAGTAATGACAGTCTAATTTTAATGCTAAAGTGTTTTCATTTACATTATGCAGCCGGGTAGATATTTTACTGATGGTGATATTACAGATAATTTATGATACTTCTTGATCTCCCATTTGAAGCTGACTGGAGGTGTGATAGATGTATGTGTGCTGTGTGTGTCCTATAAACAGGTAGCATGAGAATTTTGCCCATCTTTGCACCTTTCCTGTCCTTTCCCTTTCCCATCTGATCTTAAAGAATTCAATAGTCTTCCCATACAAGAAAAGCTACAATGGAAACTGCAAATCTCTCCCTGCAATGTCAACTACAGTGGCTGCTCTCAGAGAACGTATCACAGAATAGAAGAGGAAATAAGAAGAAGGATCAAATAACAAAATGATCAACAGTAAAATTTGACATTTTTCACTCCTTTAGGACAAATTTATTGCATTGAATAGGGGGCTGACAAGAAGTCCCTATCAAGCTAATTGAAACATAAAAAGAGTGAAAATCACAAGGAGAGCCGGGGTTGGGGGAGTCACTGTGCTGAGAAGTGACTCAGACTGTTTAATGACTTAGCTTTCTCAAGTCTTCACTCCTGGGAACAGATGTGCTTTTTTGTTTTTGTTTGTTTGTTTGTTTTTCTTTAATTAATTAATTAATTAATTAATTTATTTATTTATTTATTCACTTTATATCCCATTGGGTTCTGCCCCACCACCATCAACCTACCCTAGCACATTAAGTCAAATCAGTCCTAAGCATCCTCTTCTAGGGAAAGGGGGTCCAAAGGCAGGGGCAGAGTCAGAGATAGCCCCTTCTCCAAAGGATAGGGGACCCATATAAAGACCAAGCTGCACATCTGCTATATATTTGTAGTGGGCCTATGTCCAGTCCATGCACACTCTTTGGTTGGTGGTTCAGTCTCTGTGAGCTCCCACAGGCAGAGGTTAGTTGACTCTGTAGGTTTTCTGTGGATCCTTGATAAGTTTCCCTCACCTTTCCGTAGGACTCCCTGAGCTATGCATAGTGTTTGGCTGTGGGTCTCTGAGTCTGTTTCCATAAGCTGATGGATGAAGCCTCTCAGATGACAGGTCTGTCCGTAAGCATAGCAGAATAACATTAATATTGTCAGGGGTTAGTTCTGTCCTGTGGGGTGGGTCTCAAGTTGGGCCAGTCATTGGTTGGTCATTCCCTTGCACATCTTGTAGGCTACATTGTAACATTTGAAACACTGGCACACTCAAGGGGAGATAGCTTCTGTTCCAGGAGAACTATTTTGTTGTTGTTGTTTTTAGTTAGGAAGAGTAAGTGTGACAATGACTGTGTTTAGTGAGAAAGGAAGGTTTTAGACTGAGAAAGTTTGGTCTAGGTAGAACTGGACTGTAAAACTCATTGTGAAATTCTGAGAGTCTTTTCAGCCACTTGGAGCCTAGAGCTCAAAGCTAGCCTTCTGCATGTTTGGTTTACTGGTAAAACATAAATTGTGCAGTTGGTGACAAGGCACTTACTTGAGTGCTTTCTCTGAAATGGAAGACTCACGAAGGTGCTTGTGTTCAAAGACTCATGTGCTTTGTTCTTTGTCAGTAGGCAATCTAGGGGTCATAAAAAGAGGGTCTGAAGCCAGGGTCTGGCTAGAGAACAGATCTAAAGCCCCCATGTTCCTCAGAGGGGTGAACATGTGTTTGGTGAAGAACCACCTGAGGTGATGTAGTTGTCCAGTTCCCTCACCTATGCTCATGTATCCTCAGCACCACCTCTGCATTACCATAACAACACAAACTCCATATACTTCCAAATGCCTACAAGGGCAGTTCCCCTGGTGAAGACTCCTGTTGTAGGGGAAAGACTATAATAGGGACAATCTCCTATGACATAACCACAGGAAATTCTGTAGAAAGTTTTGGTCCTTGCTGTGGGCACATGATGTTGCTGCTGGCTCCTGGAGATTTTATTACCTACTTTTATTGTATTTTCCATAATGTTTCTCCAGTAAAGCATGGGGGCAATCACCTTGTTTTCAGACATTTGAAGGTCAGATCCACCCTAGCTTAACTCAACACAGATCAGTAAGCTTCCCACTGTTGGCTCTCTCATCCACTGGAAACACCTTTAAAAATAAGATACAAATCAGGCTGCTGGTTATTGATGCGACTCAGTCATAGCTTTCTAGACACTTTATCCAAGAAAGTAATTTAAAAGAATAGAACATTAGGGGACACCTACACATTAAGTGCAGCTGTGATGGGACGGGATGGTCCAGCAACCTGGAGCCTGCTGTGCAGACATTCACCCAGGGAGCATAGAGAGCACATTTCAACTGTAGAAAAAAAGGCATTCTCTGAAAGGAGTTTAGCAATTCCAAGAACTCAAATAAAATGAGCTGAGAGAAAAGAGGAAACTGACTGAAGGTAGCAGGGATGGGTGAGGGGAAGGGATGCTCACAGGGAGACCTTGCTGCAGGCAAAACATCAGCATTCTAGCAACCAATGGGAGATGTGAGTTCATGAGACTCAATGGCAGAAGATTAAAAGGCAAAACAATGTGCTCATTACAGATCCAGTCATAGAGCAGAAAAAAACATGTCACCCTAGCTTCACCTGTGGTTTTGGTTCCACCATTCCTCTCAGGGTGTCTGGATGCCACAGTACACCAGCTTGAAGAGGACAAGGTGAAGCCTGGAATGGATAGGGTGAGCCTCTTTCCTCCAGGGCATCAAACATCTCATTAACATGGAAAGGGGTTCTGGGTGCTTGGTTGGGAGTCGCATGGTTATATGCTCCACAGAAACAGGGAAGAAACTAGTTTCAGTTTCACTCATGCCAGTCTCATGGTTTAAGATTTCCCAGGCTTGAATATGCTTTATATTGTCAGTTCTGTGCCCTACACTGAACTACATCCAAGGTAGTGGAGGGTAGCCTTTCCTTGTGAATATAGAAGTACAAAATGCTTTCTGCACATGTAGACTGGGAACAGGACACAAGTGAAGGACTGTGGTGGAGCTGAACGTTCTGGGGATTTATTTTAGATTAAGTTCTGTCTGAATTGTGACGCATTAATCTAGGAACAAGTGAAATTTTCCATTCAGTGCACACTACTCATTCAAGACTGAACTTGAGAAAGCCATTGCAGCTGTGGCCAGCCTCTGACCATCTTACTGTGGACCCAGTACCCCAAAACAGTCCCCTACAAAATGATCTACACAAATGCTCTAGGGTAGCAGCCACCTCCTCTATCTGCTCTACATGAGGGAAAAGCTGCAGGTAAGAAGTCTCACAGATCCTTCCTGTGTAATCAGAGGTGACATAGAAAAAATTTCCTCAAAGATTTACTTTATTATAAGCCAATAACTGTCTTGTCACAGAGATTATAGGTATCCACTATACATGAAGGGACTGTAGCTTAGAAGCACAAAATTCTTGAGCTATTATGTGTTCTTCTAGGTCCTTGCATGGTCAAATAAACAGTAGAGGACCTGTCCTTGAATGTCAGGCTAGCACATCCTGTTAAATTTGGCATGGGTGCCACACTTGTGAAGAAACAGGGATGGAGATCACTGCAATCAGCAAGAGGTTTTTATTGATTCAGTATCTGGAGCTGTCCTGCATTCAGAGCAAAGTTGACCCCCAGGAACAAAAGCACACCTTCCCAGTACATAGGTTTACAACATGAGTTGGTTATCTCTCATTGGTGGAGCCCATTGTCTTTTGTTTCCATTGACCTCTGTGCCCCAGGTGAGGAGGAGATACCGATTGTATGTAGGAGGCAGGGGGGGTAGGGAACCCCCTTACTGGGGATGTTTCCTGGAACCACTGCATTACTCCCCATAATTAGGGTATCTCCTGGGGACTGATGTTTGCTTGGTAAACCCTTCTGAAGCTCTGTCTTTAGGCTTAATGGACATTCCTTGCTCCTTGGTATTTTTATGAGGTGTCCTTGTTTGCTCAATTCTTACAATCCTACAGAGGTTCAGAAGGAACTTATCCATTTGTTCCCATGTACACCAATGAGCTACTTGCACACTACTTGGGATTACTTATTTCACTTCTCAAAACCAGAGAGAATATCCTCAATAAAGGAAGAGAACATGTCCTTGCCCTTAGTGAACACTGAACCTGGTGACTGCAATACAAAATGTGCTAACAACTCTTTGAGATATAAACTCCCCTACAATGAAGCAAGGAAGGGAAAGGATTCTGAAGTGAATCTTCTCTCACAGTGAAAGAGCACTCCTTCTGAGCTTTGATGGTTGGGAGTGGCTGAGACATAATAGAAACCACATCTGTTTGGGCTCTTCAAACCTTAGTTTCCTGTTCTTTCTCTAGAACCCTTTCCACATAGGAGAAGAATGACACCTGGAGTCACCAGGTCTGTAACTGCTTCAGAATCTCCCAGGAACTGTTGTTTATAGAGTTCTTTGTCAATAAAAAGAAGAAACTGGGTGATCCTCAACACCAGTCCCTATACACTAGTCTATTAGTTTGGGTGTGCATTACAACTCAATCTGTCACACAGTCTCTAACTTAAAAAATTTACTGTTGTTGCTTTTTGAGCCAGGTCTGACAAGGCCTATGTACCTGAGAATCATCTTGAATTTTTCTGTCACCCATCTTCACTTCTGAAAGCTGGAGCTACAGGTGTATCCTGGTCTATGCAGTGTTAGGGATCAAACCCAAGACCTCCTACATGCAAACCAAGACCTCTAGCAACTGACAGCCAGAACCTCAGAGAATTTTATAAAAACTTTTATTTTTAGTTGTGTGTTAAAGTTGTGAGTATGCATGGGAAAGAATATATATATATATATATGTGGATGAGTGTGTGTGGTGTGAGAATGCGTGTGTGTGTGTGTGTGTGTGTGTGTGTATGAGATGGCATATGTGAGTTATTAGAGTGTATAATTGTGAGTGTGTTAATGAGTGAAGACCATGGCTGGGGCGAGAGTAGCAGGTTGTTATGAGTCTCCTGATATGGGTGCTGAACTTGGGTGACTTGGAAGAGCAGGATGTGTTCTTAACTACTGAGCCACCTCTTCCACCCTAGGATGATGGTTTAATGTCACATTTGATCGCATTACAGATGCCAGGTCTGATGGGACTCCTCAGCAATGCCTTCTATCGATCATGAAGAACTGTTATTGACAAGAGCTCACTCTGATCAACAAGGAGAAAAGTGGTCAAGGATAGAGAAGAAAGCATGGTCCTGGGATAGAAAGTGATCTCAAGGGATTACCTGTTTGCTTATTTTTTTTTCTTAAAAAAAAAAAAAAAAAAAAAAAGCATTCCTGAGATGACTACTTGAAACTTCTTAGTAGAAAACTTGATGTTTCTGGCATCAGACAGAAAGGGCCAACAAGCACCCTTCTCTTTGTAAAGCAAAACTAAGGAAAGCTTCTAGACACTTGTCCTTTCCTCAGATCTAATCAAATCCTTCAAACTGATCTAGGCTCAGAGCGTTTGGGAACTGAAGCACTGAGTGGCACCTCAGGGCTCTGCCCTTATTGGGTGGTGGAGGTGGCCCTTGGCCTGCTCAGATGGAGGATACCTTGTGAGAAGCAAGGAGGGCCTTGTGGATCAGACATAGTTAACAGCCTGGTGATCTTTTGCATTATTTGTGTGGCCGAGAGCACATCAGGTTTTAATATGAACTTATCAATCTATAGAATCTATCTTTATGAAAAATGTCACATGTACATCACAAAGAGGCTTGATATCGTCATGTATTAAACTGTATTGTGACACAAAATTGAGTTAATTTTCAGGAAGGAACTTTTTACCAAATTGTGCTTACTTAAATGTGCAAAAATAAACTATTCAGGGTCAGACTCCTCAAGTTTGGACCAATACTAACTATGGAGTCATGCTGAAAAAAAAAACTACCTTCTTATATTCCAAAGACCATTGTCCTGCTGGCCATGGTGGTCGTAGAGGCCCCCACAGTCCATCAGTACCCTCATGGTGGTCCCATGGATGAGGCATCATGCAAACATCAGCTTTTCCAGGAATGATCTATTGAATATTGTATGGACTGTGTGCTGGGAGAGGTCATGAATGAGAAGCAAGGACAGTCACTCATGGGCTCTTTATTCCCTAGTGAAAGGGATTTTCTCCAACGCAGAAAATGCTGGAGCCCATGTGCTCTAGCCATAGAAGTACTCTCCCCATGAGAGGGCCTTCATTCTGTATACAATCATTTTCCACAGATGCTTCACTCAGCTTCTCTCTGGAAGAGAGTCTCATGTCCATGGTCTCTTTGTGCTTTCCAGAACCATTGGCTGAAGAAAGGGGTTTTTAGGGAGAAATCCCCAAAGTCTCTGGGGTCTAGTTATTTGTTTTGACACACTCATGCTAACATTTATTTTTGGATTAGGGTTGGAGTACTTGGGGACTGTAGACCTGGAGATACTGGGTAGTGTCTAGCACCTGTCTTTCACTAAGGCAGGAAGGATGAACTTGGCCTCTAGGAGACAGGTCATCTATAATATATAAAGTGTCTCTATGTCCTGAAAATAGAGTGGGACTGTGAGCTGTGCAGTGCAGGAAGTCTGCTGGCTTCAGGTCACAGACTTCTCCTATGCCATGTGGGGACCCTCTTCTCCAAATGTATTTTCAGTTGAAGTGCTATTCCATCATAAGACATTTTAGTGCAGTGGCCTCAAATGGCTTTCTCTTATACTTTTATCATCTATATTTACTTAGAAGTCAAAGAGTTGTGTGTATAATTATTTTATAGCTTACAAAATATTTTCCCAAAGTATAGTATCTGATAAATATATTTAAGAAAAATATTATGAATCTACCCTGACTACTGACTACTGTGAGTAGGTTCATGTGTGTAACTTCCTCATGACATGATGGCTAAGACTATTCAGACAGTGCCAATAACTCTAAAATAGCAAAAGCCAAAGTCGAAGCTGAGCATGTGCACCAAGCTGGGACCATTATCAGAGATGCTGACAGAATACCCTCTCCTCAAAAATGTCTTCTTTGAAATGCTGCCTCAGATTAAAAGTTTTTAAACGTCTTGGGGGAAAGGTTGGTCCCAGGAAAGTGGACTCTGTTATGAATCTCAAAACTCTAGCTAACCAGAATGCTGGTTAGAGTTTAGGTAGGGGACTTGTTTCAGCAAACAAAACTGAATTACTTCAATAGAATTTGGTTTTAATTAAGTCCCAAGTTATTATCAAATCTATTATATAACAGACATGATACTCATTCTGTGACAAGCATTAAATAATAAATGTGTAATTAAGTATATGATGTCATCTATCCTCAGTGAAGACCACATAGACATCACAGTCAAACATGGTGGCATGCATTTGTATGCCTCACGTGTGCAGAAGCAGAAAGTTGGCAGGCTGGAAGCCATCCTGGTCTCCATGGAGAGACTATGTCTCAAGAGAAAAGAAGAAAGAAAGCACCATGGATAATCCCCAGTTGAGAAACAAAAATAAATAAGATGTTTTGCAAGGTTAGATTGTGACAACAGCAAGAATGTGCTTTCCTACTAGGCATGAGGCCCCCAGCTCAATCCTCACTGCCTCAAAAATAAATAACAAAGAAACAACGACAAAAACCCAAGCACCCAAACAAAAACAATAGAGCAAAAAACAAAATTACCCAAAGAATCTTCCTAAACTTTGTCTTAAGCCCACACAGATCTCTCCAAACATATTCAACACAGACATTTGAAAATAAAATATTAAATAGGACTACATGGGAGGATTACAGGGAAGAGAGAATGTAATTAATATAAAGAGTAAAAGAAACAATTAAATGGAAGTATTAAGTAGTCTTAATATGAATATTAAGTAAAAGAAACAATTAAATTGGAATTACTAAGTAGTCTATGAATATTTAATTATAACTGTGGAAACTTCTTTTTCATTTTCATGTCAAGATGCTCATGTATCCACCAATGCTTCAAAGCATGAATTTTTATACTCTCAGAAGTCAGCTTTTATTAGGAATACTGTCTCCAGTTTCTTTTTCCATGAAGAGCATGCCTGTAGCACTGTCCACATGCTCTCTGACACATCACATGTAAAAACAAGATGCAAAGCATAGATCAAAGAACTTCTTCATAGAAAAGACACTTTCAGTGCTTCCTCTCCCCCACAAACTACAGTGAATGCTCAGGGAATCCTTGGAGCTTTCAAAATTTTGCCCTCTCATATACAAGACATTTTTAAAATACCATAATTTGTGTGATTTTTAAAGACTTTATTTGAATCATCACTATTAAGATGGAAACATTAAGACATTTTTAATGGGCCATCTCTGCATCTCTGTCTCTGTCCCTCTCTGTCCCTGTTTGTCTATCTTTTTCTCTTTGTCCCCCCCCCCCACTGCGTGTGTGTGTGTGTGTGTGTGTGTGTGTGTGTGTGTGTGTAGTGCTTCAGTATGTAAGTACACCAAATCCTGGATAGTAGACAGATACATTCAAGGCTTCATCCCTCCTGTACGTCTATCTACCATGGGGCTCTATTTAGTCCCAACTATTTGGTCCATTTTACTACTGAGAAGTATCTATCACTGTCAATTTACTGTTGTATACTTTTACTAAAATATATTTTTTCTAAACAAGTTTCTTTTATATTTCAACAGTGTAGAATACCCTGAATATTCAGCACATTGGCATTTGAGGAAGCAGTATGAATCTCCTCACCCTTTCTTTCTGAAGCAGTCATAAATCCTGGTCGTTTTTCTTGAAAGTGCTCCCCTGTAGCAAGTCATAGGCCCTTGCTGGAAAGGGGCCTCATAAGCCTCAAAGAGAGGCTGTCTTTATTTGGGCTACAAGGACAAAAAGAGGAATCTAAGCAAGCAGGCCTTGCGAAGGGCCCACACCTATGACCTGCCAGCCATCACAGCACTGTTGAGAGTGAAGCAGCTCATCTGTGCTTTGCACTAAGCATTACCCACACAAGCAAAGACCCAGGTTTCCTTATTTTCTGAGTCTTCATTTTCTGAAGACACCAATGCCAACATGAAACATATGAAGTAAGCTTACACTTTCTCTATTGTTAACCTGTCTTTTCTTATAGACGGCCAAACCATGAACATAGTAAGGTTCGTAAAGTCATCACTCAACAACTTAGTATAAGTTAACATTGTATATGCAGCATTAGAGCATCTGATCATTATTCATCATTGCATTTATTTTTTAAAACATGTTTTGTTTATTTGAGGGTTGGGGAGAAAGAATGAATGAGAACATGTGCAAGTGTAAAGGTAAAGGGGAAGCTTCTTCTACTACGTGGGCCCTGAGGACCAGACTGAGGTCAGTGACTTAGCGGAATATGCCTGTACCCAGTAGGTCTTCTCTTCAGACCTCAATATGACATCTCAATTTTATCTCTGCTGCTACTTGCAATCTCATTTTCACTAGCAGATAATTCAACTTAGTATTTGCCTTCATCTTCTTGTTGATATTTGGATGGTTTCTAGATTTATTTATTTATTTAGATGGTTTATTATTTATTTGAACTAGCACCTACTGTAAATATTTCTAACCATGAGACCTGACACCAGGTAGAGGGTGCCTTTAGTATACTACCTACAAGCTAGGTTCCTTGGTCACACAGAATCAAGTCTAGAAGGTAAAGTGCTTTTATACAGACATAGATTCTTACCCACAGGTAATAATGGCTATGGGACACACTTGTCGTCCTTCCAATAGTTAATACTGGCAACTTCAATGGGTATAAAAAATCAGTACAGGATTACTTTAATGGACATTGCTTTGATTACTAATGTGTAGTTAATGTGGGTAATGGCCATCTCTTATGACATGAAGAACACAGTCTTTACTGGAGCTATATTGTCTATACATTGCTTCATAGTTCATTTTTGTCAGCTGTTTTCACTTGGAATTCTGTGATTCTTTGTATCAAACCTAAGTCTTTTTTTAGGAGTATAAATGGGTCATACATATATGTATATGCATATGTACATGTATGTGTTTCAAACATATAGCATATGAAGTGAATACACTTATACTTAAATCCGTTTGGATATCTAGATTTGGTAAATTGACATGATCAGTGATGATCTGGGCACATTAGTAAATTTTGCTCTCTCTGGAAAGAAGTGGTCAGAATAGAGTCAGAAAGGCTGGGAGCCTCACACTGAATCACAGAGTTTCTCATCAGGGACTCACCCAAATTTATGCCATGTCAAGCATCGTGCCAAGAACAGATATGCTAAGGGGCCATGGTCTTATTCAGTATACAGTTATCATTGAAGTGTCACTTCCTGGTGTGAAATGTCAAGTTTAACTTTTTCCCCTTGGGTGTCTTTTTTAGGATTGGTTGACTTAATAATAATTAAGCAGTTAACATTAGAGTAGCTTGGTAGTAAAAGAAGCAAAGGCCTGAGAAATGTCCATTGTTACAGACATTACTGAAGTCATTCAACAACATCAGCAATTGTTCACAGAAATAATTGAGCTGCAAGCCTTGCAGGCCCTAAGTGGAAAATGCATGGCCTCTGACCCAGTTCTTTGGCTCTAAACAGAGGTGTCTTAACTACATGTGTCTTTCTTGGACACAGACTTTTCATGACAAGTGGAAAGTTCCTGTGGTATGCTTACTTGTGAAAGTGAGACTTCTCTAGTAGCCAAGTATAAGACCATACTCGAGGTAATTCAGTAATGTAAAGGGTTGTGTTGTCAGGCTTTGTGAGCTATGTAAATTTAAAAGCTTATAGAAGGGCATATATAGACCTAGAAACCTTCTCCTTTGGGAACTAAGCTATGGATTGCTGTCCTGTTACATGAAAAGACTTGGTTGGAGGTGGTAGACTTTAAAAGTAGGCCACAGGGAAGAACATGGTTACTTCCTGGGTTTCTATATTACCACATTGTCATTAGTAGTTTGTGTTGACCAAAATCTTACCTTGTTTTTCGCATTCCATCATCATGTTGGAAAGGTGAGGTATGGAGAGTGGGAAGATCACATTCAAGTTCATGTACTGTGTCTAGAGATGCCCATGCCCTTCTTTCTCCTCTTCAAGCTCCTGGAATTCTAACTATCCATTATTTATAAGAATATACTTTTATGTAGTGGTTCAACACAATGGCCTTTTCCAAATGAGCACTCTGGAATAGACTCCTAGATACTGCAAATTCTGGGACTCATTTCTACCAGTGTGGTCACAGAGCAGATAATCACTGCCCTTATCTTTCAAGAAAGCCCACATTCTTCATTTTAGACTAAGCATTTATATGTATCCTGAGCATCTAGCAAAAAAAAAAAAAATTCTCAGCACTAAATTAACAAGTGGTCAGTCCTCCTGAACAATACACTCATTTTAATGATTTCAGGGTTATTCTGAAAGTATACATGGAGACTTAAATAATATTAAACTCAATTTATATTGTTATAAAAAGGCATTTACAAGCAGACCTTGGGCGCAAGCTCAGCAGCCAGTCCCACAACACCCAGAGGAAGCACCACACCCAGGCACTCTGATATGCCCAGGATTAGAGGTGAGGAGGAACCAACATCTGTCCCAACATCGGGAGTAATTGGGACCAGCAGGACCAGCACACAGGAACTCTGCTATCCCAGTGGCTTGAGTTCCTTTAGGGGTCTCTGGGCTGGTGTCCTGAGCAAACCTTGGGCACAAACTCTACAGCCAGTCCCACAACACACAAAGGAAGCCCCACTCCCAGGTGCTCTAACAAGCCCCGGATCACAGGATCCCAGAATCACAGGATCACAGAGACAGCTTGACTCTGAGGAATTCTGACACAACCAGGATCACAGGAAGGATAGGCTTCAACCAGATTTAGCAAGGGCAAGTAGCACTAGAGATAACCAGATGTCGGGGGGCAAGCATAAGAAAATAGACAATACAAACCAAAGTCACTTGGCATCATCAGAGCCCAATTCTCCCACCATAGCAAGTCCTGGACTCACCATTACACTGGAAAAGCAAGATTCAGATCACTTCTCATGGTGATGATACAGGACTTTAAGAAAGTCATAAACAGCACCCTCAAAGAAATACAGGAGAACACAGGTAAACAGCTAGAAGCCCTTCAAGAGGAAACACAAAAATCCCTTTAAGAACTACAGGAAAACACAATCAAACTGGTGAAGGAAATGAGCAAAACCATCCAGAATCAAAAAATGGAAATAGAAACAATAAAGAAATCAGAAAGAGAGACAACCCTGGTGATACAGAACTAGGAAAGAAATCGGGAGTCATAGATGCAAACATCACCAACAGATTACAAGAGATAGAAGAGAGAATCTCAGAGGCAGAAGACATCATAGAAAACATTGACACAACAGTCAAAGAAAATGCAAAAAGCAAAAAGCTCCTAACCTAAAACATCCAGGAAATCCATGATACAATGACAAGACCAAACCTAAGGATAATAGGTATAGAAGAAAATGAAGATTCCCAATGTAATGAGCCAGTAAATATATTCAACAAAATTATAGAAGAAACCTTCCCTAACCTAAAGAAAGAGATGCCCATGAACATACAAGAAGTCTACAGAACTCCAAATAGACTGGACCAGAACAGAAATTCCTCCCGTCACATAATAATAAAAACACCAAATGCATCAAACAAAGAAAGAATTTTAAAAGCAGTAAAGGAAAAAGGTCAAGTAACATATAAAAGCAGGCCTATCAGAATCACACCAGACTTCTCACCAGAGACTATGAAAGCTAGAAGATCCTGGGCAGATGTCATACAGACCCTACAAGAACACAAATGCCAACCCAGCCTACTATACCCAGCAAAACTCTCAATTACCATAGATAGAGCAAACAAGATATTCCACAACAAAACAAAATTTACATAATATCTTTCCTCAAATCCAGCCCTACAAAGGATAATAAATGGAAAACATCAACATAAGGAGCAAAACTACACCCTAGAAGAAGCAAGAAAGCAATCTTTCAACAAATGCACACAAACCTGATTCCACCTCTTACAATAAAAACAACAGGAAGTGACAATTACTTTTTCTTAATATCTTAATATGAAAATTAATATTACCAACATATCCTAATCGATTGAAATCCAATAACATGAGGAATTAGAAATTTGTTGATTGTCATTCAATGTTCTCTCTAATTTGGTAATTGGAGAAATAGGTCCAATATTGTACAATCTATATTCACTTTCAGCTGGTTTGTTTCTGACAGTGTCTGGCTGTGTACAACATATGAGTCTTGAGATCTTGCTTCTATCTATCTCAGCCATACTATGGTTTTCAGAACACCTTATATATTTCAAAAATATTTATATACCCAAAATAAACATAGACCATTAACTAGGGAGGTTGCTTGTAAGAGAATAACAAAGAGTGAGACTGAATGTTTCGCTTGATGTTTGTAATTCTTGTATCAAGTTTGAAGAAGAGGACTTTATAAGTTACTCTTTCTCTGAGATGAATGCTTTTCCAAATTATCACAGCTAATGAACCAGATTCTTATCCTCACATAATGTCTGTGCCACCCTCCAAGCAGAACCATTGTTCATTGAAACAGTTGGTGAATAACTTTATGGATAGACCATCTTAATACACACACCATTTCTTAAATGAATGTAACCTGGTCTCTGTGGCCTGAGAATAAAGATAATCACTCAAGTCAAATAGCTTTGGCCATAGTAGGAAGTCTGTATTCAAAAATCGTGCCTATAATTCATTCCTCGGTGCAGCAGAACTGTCAACTTTCAGCTTAACTACGATGGAGGTAAAATCCTTTGGTGATGTGAGGGTCATTGAAGTACAGCCTTATTACAATGAAATCCAATGTCTAAAAATTGTTCTTATTTTGGGCTTGTACCATAGTAAGAGCCAAGATTTTAAACTCTACTAAATACAAAACAAACAAACAAACAAACAAAAAGACTTTATATATGTATGTTCATTTAAGAAAATACTAGTAGTGATGCATTATTTTGAAATATATAGTTAATATGTTTGGAGTTATTTAAAATTTATATTGAGAAAAATGTATTTTCACTATTGCTGTAGATAGCATCTACATAAGACTGTTAAATTGATTGTTGTTTTATATCAAACAACTTTTATAATACTTATTTTTATTGTTACAATATTTTATAAATTTTAAGGAATATGATGAAAAGATTGTTGGTATTGAAGGGGGGTCTGTGGGAGGAGTTTGGGTACAATAGGGAAACAAGAATGTGATTTAATTTTATTTACTTAAAATATGTTTTTAAATGTTAAAAAAATTCAGATAAATTGAAATCATTTAACTTTCCTCATCATAATGCAATAAAACTTAAAAAAAAAGAACTAAGTCATTCAGCATTCTATAGTAGCATTTAAAAAATAAAACCCTTTCTTTTGCTAGTTTAAAAAAATAAAAATAAATAAAAAGGCATTCACTGGAAAGGGAAAGGATAAATAGGGGATTAAACAAGGGTTTCGTACATCCTATCATTGAGATATATTTCTAGCTGCTAGACTTAGAAGTTTTAAGTAAAGTTTACTGATATGAAACTATTATGTAGAAAAGAAGAGGAGAGAGAGAGAGAAGTTAAAAGGAGGAAAAATAAGAAGAGGGAAGGGGGAAAGAGAACAGAAATGGAACAGGTTTTCTAGATGTGCAAAAGTAACAGTTGCAGATGTGCAAGATGGGATGTATAAATATACATAATCAACTACACCATAAGATGGTGTCTAAGAATGAAGGATAAGGGATAGAGGTCAGGGCTAAGCAACAATATCATCAAGATTTGCCTATGTAAGAGAATGAGAAGCTACTGAGAATTGCAGACATGAAGATGACAAGTCAGGCAAAGAGATCACAGACCTGCAATAGGACTGTCAGATATGCCAGCACAGTTGCATTCAAGTCAACAAACAACCAATAACTATGGTGGTAAAGCCAATGCTCCAGTAATCCCTGAGATTCAAGCCTAAATGTGAACCTGGAATGTACAAGATACTGCTGGGTATACTCCTTCCAATATGGAATCTAAGAGAACCTGTAGAGCCTTAATGGGAAAGCTTTAACATCAAGAGATATATGGGTACTCTATAGAACATGCTGGGGCCGTGAAGTGGGATGGGAGTTTGCTATCCAGTGCTAAGACAAAAAGAATGTGAATGGTATAAGAGAAAGCCTCATTTTAATAAAATGGTAGCACACATGACCACAGTCTTGTATCTGCCGGATACATCAACTCTATGTGCAAAAGACCACATTCTGCAATATAGCTCACCAACTCAAGTAAAGAAGACACATAAAACATCACTACAGTCATGTTTTTATTTCTCTGAAACATAGAAGTATTTCAGGTGAATATGATGAAGATCATGCAGTCTTTCCCTTTCCAGTGCTAGAAGTTACCACCAGTCCCAACTCATTTCTGAGAGTGTCATCTCAAACTACACAGAACAGTTGTTGATAGTTTGCGAACATCTTAACAGCTCTGAGAAATGGCCAGAAGTCTTATATGTTCTTTTTTTTTTTTAAAAAAAAAAAGATTTATTTACTATATAATTAAGTACACTGTAGCTGTCTTCAGACATACCAGAAGAGGGCATCAGATCTCATTATGGGTGGTTGTGAGCCACCATGTGGTTGCTGAGATTAGAACTCAGGACCTTCGGAAGAGCAGTCAGTGCTCTTTCCCGTTGAGCCATCTCACCAGCCCATCTTATATGTTCTTTGGCTGTGATAGCATAGCTCTGATCTGAACATAGTACTTCCTAGTGTCCCTAGTTCTGTGTCAGTCTTGTCCAGTATGCAGAGACAGCTACCAGCACCCATATCAGAAAACGTATCTCACCTTGATCATCTGCTTAGATCCTATTTCCAAATAAGGCACAGCCTAGACTAGACTAGACTAGGTCAGGGTGGCCATATTTTTCTGAGAAACACAATTCAATCCATAATAGTCTTCACATTCTTTGGAGGTTTCTCATTGGAGATAGAATCCAACATGACACACAACTCCAACATGACACACACAGCTGAAAACCAGTCACGTTGATAGACCTGGGAAACACCATGAACATGTAGTAGTACATCACTCCTGGAACCCCTGACTTGATTCCTGTTGTGCATGTTTACTGGGCACATTCATAGGAAATGTGTCTCAGACGAAAGATAAGACTAGGATAAAGGGCAGAAGACTGGAATCAACCACTGAGGCTTAGACCATCAGTGTGCATGTATTTCAGAAAAGAGTTAGAAGCTTTGGGCCAAGAAACCAGTGGACACTGGTGAGCAACTTGTAATCCATCTAAGATACATATCCTCTTCATGTATGTCTCCTGTTATGTCCAGTCATGGCTAATTTTGAGACATACAGCCCGTCTTCCTGGAGATCAAGGTGTCTAGGTGAATACAATATTTTGTGTTTGACAGGACAGTGCTTTCTAATCAGGGAAGAAAGTAGAGAACTTTTAGTAGAAGACATTGGAACTAAACAGACCATTTTGTGAGAGAATCAGCCAAAATGCTCAGCACCATTTTCCAGTTTGAACAACACATAAAAGAACACATGGGCACAATAAAACTGAGTAAGCATCCATGAAGGTAAAGAGAGCAAGACAAAAAGCTACCCAACTTTTCCAGCAAGCCTAGAGTCCGGCTTCTGAGTATTGTCTGGCAGACCACATCCTCTCCTCCCACTGGAAGGCTTTCTGCTCTGGTACTCTTACCAAGGGTTTCCTCCAACTCTCCCCTAAGATCAGAAATGATAGCTACTTTCCTAGTAGTTTGTGGAGCAAAGGAGGCTTCAGAATCCCTGAGACATCTATATCACGTCTAAGGACTCCATGGCACATCGTGGAAAGAGGTGCCTGAGTGGAGCTGAGGACCATCCGAAGGTTAAGCTGACCTCACGCCTGACGCACTGGGAAAGGCATGTGCTTCGTAGCTCTAAGATCTGCATTTGGAATTTGACTCCAACTCTAACTAGCTGTTAAACTTTGTACTCTCCCTAAGCTTCACGGTGTTTATCTGTGAAACAAGACTTCTACTAATGATCTGACAGCCATGCCAGGATCCTGTTAAAACAACGGTGACTGCAGAGATTGATGCATGAGGCACTGGTTGCTTGGGGATTTACCTTTTTATGTAGTATGTGCTCCCTTTTTATCGTGTTTCCTGTGCTCTAAGTTTACTGTGGCTTCAGAATGCAATGACCAGGGCATGTTCACACACTATTAATAGAGTCAAGGACATTTTAAAAACCAGAGGCTTACTATATATATCAACCTGTACTTGAGTTCTCAATTATCTTGCCTCAGCCTCCAAAGTTCTGTGATTAGGAGCATGTGCCAACAGCCCTAAGAAAAGGCAACACTCTTAGATGTGAAAATAGGGAGACCGTATTCAGACAGAGGTTCAGCACAGTTTGGGCTCTGGATAGGACAGAGACAAATCTGAGAGTATGAGGAAGAAGCCGTACATCTGTAGCTGTTATGGAAAGTCTTCTTATCTGCTTTTCAAATCTTTCAACGGAAGATTCTGGAGTTTCTACAATCCCATACTGCTGCCAAGAACTTCATTTCAGAGGTTCAGAGGGGATTAATTATTTCTGTTTGAGCAGCAGATACAGACATAAACAGAGTATCAAGGAAACATCAAAAAGTCCCTCCATCACAGCTGACAGCCTCAGAGCAGCTGCCTGTCATGTATTCTACTCTATAGTAGCTTTCTTTACCACCCAGGTATATACAATTGCTACATACGGAGAATTCATGGCACTAGGATATCTCTTGAGCTAATTTTAGGATGTAAATAAAATTTTATGCTTATTTTATGCCAGAGAAAAGGTTAGTGGGTACCTCTTATAAGACTTAAATCTTCTTCTTTTAGGATCCAAGCACAGATTTTAATAATATTCTCCCTCTCCCTGTTCCCTTCTTTCTCCTCCTTCTACTTCTCCTCCCTCTCCTTCTCCATCTCTCTTCTCCTGTCTGTGAGACAGTCTCACTATGCAGGCCTGACTTCTTTGGGACTCACTATTTATACCAGGCTACTAGCCTCAAACTCATAGAGATATATGACTGTCTTTGCCTCTCAAGTGCTTGGAAAGAGTTCTCTCACTGATGGTCAGTAGAAAAGACACTCTCTTAACAGTGGCTGCTGCTGCTGAGTTTCTCAGGCTGGAGAGAGAGAGAGAGAGAGAGAGAGAGAGAGAGAGAGAGAGAGAGAGATTAAGAATATTAGCTACTTTGACGGAGGACCTAGATCTGGCTCCCAGCACCCACAGGGTTGTTTACAACCTTCCATGATTGTAGTTAAAGAAGATGCTCATGATTCATCCGTTTCTGGTCTCTATGGGCACCTGCACACATGGTGTATATATACATGCATTACTCATATGCATAAAAATCTTAATGAATTTCACCTAGGCAACTTTACTTGATTTGACTGAAAGAAGTAAGAAAAAAAATAAAACAAGTCATTGATGGGGTAAGAAGGAAGCCCAATTGGAAGCTTTCAGCCTGAACCTCTTCTATCTGCCCTTACTCAAGCTACTTTTCAAGGTGCACACATTCAGTACCTTCCTCGATGCCTCCTGAAAGCAAAAGTAAGCAATCTCCTGTCAGTTATTAACCCTTTGTTTCCTTAAATTTCAAACCATCACCCCCCAAAGGTTGATACCTATGCAACCAATAGCATCTCACCAAGTTCTAAAAAAAATGCAATTGTAATGTGGCTCAAGCATAAAACAGATAGCAACAGCATGTGTGTATGTTATTAGCATACAAAGTAAAAAGGAGTCTCAGATATGATATGGCTCAGCTCTTATGGAGGTACCAACAGACTGAGACAGGGAACTTTACAGAAGTGAATGGCATAGGCATAGAGCTGGGTTAAGTCTGGGATAGGCTTACTCATAGTTCCATGCTCCCCCCAACTCCCACAGGGTCAGCATACCTTTTCCATAAAGGAGAACAATACTTGAGGACTTGTGGGCTACAAAACCTGCTCTAGGTAATATGTAAACATGACATTTTTATTTATAAAAATAGAAACCCACCTCTGAAGAACACTCTAGCCAAGAGGCATCTATAAGAAATGAGGGTTGCATGACAGTGAACCTATACACCATCCAGGGATGCTCATCAGCGTGTGATACCAATTGCTCTGTTCCATATGTCATGTATTCCCTGAAATTTCCATAAAATATGAGCTGGAAGTAGCCCAAGGTTGTTGGGATGTGTTGTTGGTTACCTTGGGGGCTTCAGGCAGCCTAAGAATGTCTAATCTGCTAGATTTGATCTTCCAGGATGGAAATCCTGTTTTCTTAATTTCCCAGTCACAACAACAAAATATACCATAAATGTAAGAATAGAAACCTGTTAGGACGTACTGAGTGTCAACCTGGCTGAGCTATGGAATTAGACTGTGAGGCTCTTAAGTGACTTCTAGGCGTTAACGATCATTTTATATGCCCTTGTGCTCACTGAAGCTAACTCTGTAATATCATTTGATATTGAATGAACTTCCATAGTTTGATCTAGCACCTGCAACAATATGTTTTCAATACAGACATTCTTCAGCTTTTCCTGCCAGTCTTGAAGCCATTTCAGCTGCATCTACCTTCAATGTGAACTTTAAAAGCAGGAGAGACAGTTGCTGAGTATTTCAAAGACTTTATTCTGAGTCCAGAAACCTAAAACACAGGGGGATTAACCACAATCAGGTCATTCCAAGAAGGAAAATGAGTCAGAATTTAGAATGATTCTTCTGTGATGGTGACAAATACCCCTGAAATTTGTCACCAAATTCCAAATGTCTGTCTGTCTGTCACTCCCTGCTTATTTTGTTGGCTCCATCTCAATTTCAAGAGGACTCTTTATGTGGAGCAAACTTCCTGGCACTCGTGTGTGAGGAGGGAGGGGGGAAAGTTGAGCACAGTGAACAACACCAAAAAAGTTAAGGCAGTACTTCAAAAGACAAACTTTTTAGAGCCAAACCAATATTTTGAGGGATTTGCTCAAAACCAGCAGGACCTGAAGCATCAATAGGAAGGACTATTCTGTTGCAGAATAGCTCTAGCTGATTTTGCAACAGAAAGAATGAACACAGAATACACAGTCCTGGTATCCACCGCAGCACTAGGAGCCAACACAGCCTCCATCTTCAAATAACAACGACACAAACTTCTTCAAAGCTAGACAAGATCACTGGTATAGTGGCTAGGCCTTCAGACAGAACTCTTAAAAACTGTCCAAAATGAATACACTTCACAGGTGAGTCATATTAGTCTTGAAGCAGTCTGAGAATACTTTTCCTTTCTCATGGAACTTTTTATGCATCAGGTAAGAAATAGATTAGAAGCAACTCAGCTGAGAACCCAAAGTCGTCAGGGACACAGAAAACCACTTGACAGGAGTGGCCCGTGCTGAGCAGCATCTGTAACAGAATACTCAAGAGGGAATCTCACAAATGAGACTCCAGCTTCAGGAGGGCCAATGACTTTTACGTAGAATTGTCCCTTACTTGAAGTGCACACTCCAGTGGTCAATTTCTTCAGGAATTGCTTCCTGCTCGGCAGAGCAGCTTTTGTCCCGCCCATTATAAACCAGAGCAAGTGTATTGGCTGCTTAGCATACACCAAAACATAAAGGCTACCTTTTTGTCATCCCTTACCATCACCACATGTTCATTGTTGTATCCCACAAAATTACAGGTAGAATTTTAGACAGAGGAAAACCAACATAGTTGAACAGAGCCTGTCCACCATACTGTGTGAGTTTGCCAGGGCAAAGGCCCTGAGTACTTACTGGCTGGTGATGGGGTACTGCATCCACTGGGAGGTGGGTGTCCATGGAGCCCATGGAGTGGAGGCAGGGAGAGTCCTCCGATGACAGGTGGGAACAGTAATGGGTAGGGTGCAGCTGGGTAGTGAGTCATGTGTCCACGCACTGCCGGGACTGGGCATGCGTGGCTGCTGGTGCTCATGCTTTGGGCTTCACTGAAGAACAAGTGCTCCAGGGCAGACACACATTACTACAGGTCCAGAACCACACAGAAGGAGGCAGGTGTGGGCAACCAGGTTCAATACGGTCCTGTCCAAAGCAAGCAGGTTCACCTTCTGACCTGGCTTTCTCCCAGCAGGGGTTCTCTGTCTCCCATTTTGCTTTGCGGATAACAGGAAGAATGGCAGTGTTGACCAGCTGCTCAGCTTAGGATTCTGGGGAAGTGGTCATCTTCAAATTCCAGGGCTGTTAATCCTGTCAGAAAACAAACAAGCAAATGTATCACAAATCTAAGGGATTTCTCACTTTATGAAGTTATTGTACAAAAAATATTATGAATGATTTAGATCTTCAAATTCCTTCTTTTCTCCACACATTTACAATTTTGTGGTTTTGGCTTTTCAAATTCAAGCCGTATAAGAAATGCTAAAACATCTACATATAATTTTGTCCTAACTGAGCCTCCTGTTAATAGCAGCACCATTCTGAACTCTGTTCCCTGTAACACAACTCTCTGTGCCTCATGTTTCTCCATAGCCACAGAGAAGCATCTATTTCCTGTCCCTCTATCTACAGTATTTCTCTTGTTTGCATCTGCACTTCAAGCCCTGAGTACCTGAGAGTGAACTGGCATGAATATGATCATGTTATTCAGGAAAATTGATTGTTTGATGTAGTCTAGCCTATGTGCCTCCAAGCTTGTACATACTGTACAGGAACAATTTTGGATTTCACTGTGTCCATGTGGGATGGAACACCAGCAACAAAATATAACTGCAGGAGAAAGCTCAATTTTAATATGAAGAAAGGTCAGGAACCATTGCAATGGGACATTTTAGATCAGTTCTTATTGTCAACATGCTTTCAAGAATGGTATCAAGGTAAACAACACTAAGAATGTTTCAAGAAGCCACAAGGATTAATATTCTATGTTTATCTAAGTCACATATGAAGTAAATGCCACCTGGGGATGACAATGCTTCCTGAGAACCACAGACTATCTAGCAAAATCTCCAGCTCCAGACATGAGAAATCTCTGGAGTTATTCATCAGGAGAGTTCAAGACTTCCAAAATAATGCAGCAAATTGCCACTGACTTTAATTGCCATCCAGAATTTTCAGGTAAGTTGCTACTTCTGAAGGCACCATGCACTTCTGACACAAGGTCTCAGGGAATTAAGCTGGGATTCTTTTGAAAGTCACATGCCAGGGCATGAGCTTGCATGGTACTAGAAAGGGCTGTGTAAGCTGTCAATGGAGAAGAGTAATCAATACTCCTCCCCAAATGTGACATCTACAAACCACAATGATGAGAAACATGACAAGATGTCCTCAAAGGTACAACAGTGGCATGTATGTCTCGGCTTAACCAACAACTGTATCATTGGACTTAAGGCTCACTCAATAGAAATGGATTCATTCGTGTTACTGTAAACCTAGCCAACCATGTAGAGGATAACCTATTATTGCCGTTTTTCTAAACCAGTATAATTTCTGTATGCATTCTAAATACTCATCTTATACTCACATTTAAGAGTAGCCCTCATTCCACACAAAAAAGCTTCCTTTTGAAGAAGACAGACAGTTTTACAGAAACCCAGACCATTCAAAACTGCTGAGAACATATGACCATATTGTGCCTAACCCTAATATACCTGTAATGATCCTTCTATTGAAGGCTCAGTGAACCTTCAAAGAGGGGACAGAAAGCCTGGAAGAGAAGGGCGACCTGGAAGTTTGCCGTAAGGTTATATCTTCTATATAAAACAAAGAAGTTACAAATATGAAATCTCAACAATATGAATTTCCTAGACAAGATCTGTACAATGACAATGCTAGTTTATAGGCCACTAAGGATTAGGGAGATCTCATAACACCTCACCCATAGATGAAGAGCTACAACAATTCTTGCCCAGGGATGTGTCACCTAAGTATTTGTCCAATATCAAATGGGTGCTCAGCCTTAGAAACATGCATATAATCAGCACTGAATAGACTCAGCAGGTTGTATTTAATATCCAGATGATGCCCATATATAGCACAGACAAAGAGAAAAATCCATTATATAAATATTTTTAAAGTATGTCTATACTACCGTCTAAGTTCTATATCTTGTATTTAGCTATTAAACATGGATAGTTACACTGAAAAAAAATTAACCCATTAATTCATCTCTCTCTTGCTCTATATCCATCCCTTCATTCCTCCATCTATACATCTACTATCCCTCCCTCTCTTCTACCCATTCATTTCTCATCCCTCCCTACTCCAACACTCACTCATTTATTACTATTTCCCTTCCTCCATCCCCCACTCACTCACCCATCAGTCAAAGGAAACTGTTTTGTGTCAGGTACAAGTGTAGACACCACAAATTGTGATATGGTCCCTGCTCCCTGTAATCAGAAGGATTTACAACCCTGAGAGAAGTTGCATGCTTAATGAGGGCTCAACCACCCAGCATTTCCAAAGCATATTCCACAAGTTCTCTACCTAGGATTCCTTAAGAAAGAATGGGAGAAGTCTCACCTCTATTCTCAGTACTGACTGCATACTTCATATAATTACCTTTGCCATGGTAACCACATCGAGAAGGAACTTCCAAACTTTGGAGCTCACTGGTTGACAAGTTCTGAACTCAGACCCTGGGATCAGTTGTACAAGGAAGAGCCAGATGCCCAGGTTCAATTGTGATTATGGGCTTTGGGGTAATGATTTCAAGTCTCAATATAGAAGGCTTTTAAAAGGGTGTAAAATGGGAATAATTATAGAATTTACTTCAGAGGCTCACTGAAAAGATGAAATGGGATCCTGCTACAGATGAACAATGCCTGATTGATAGAAAAACCCTCGGTGAAGGTTCATGTTAAACACACATATTGTCTCATTAAGTAGTGTGTTTCTGAGAACAAGCTTGCTGGAAAGACTGGGGACTTTGGGTTGGGGGAGAAGGAGAGTGTCACAGAAGAGAACCAAAAAAGAGAAAGGTGGAATGTGGATAAAGGGAAACCGTAACCTGGGTATCCTCCTGAGCATTCAGGGGCTTCCAAATGCCCTAGTCAGTAACTTCCATGTCTTTACCACATGCCTGATCCTGAGGTAGAAGCTCTGAGCTTTGAGACTCTGAACAATCTCACAGAGTTGCAGGGACCTGCCTCACTTTCTGGACAAGCTGTTGAATTTACTAGAGTTTAAACACCTTTTCCCATATCCCATACATTCAGCAGAGCCAGAACTTCAAACTGGCTTGAATGGTGGTCCCTCCTCCGCTCACTTTGCCCCGAGTAGAGATTGTACACTTAGTAGATTGCACTCTGCACCAGTCGACATCCTTACAGGAAAGAATCCAAGGTGTGATATTAACCTTTGTCCTCGATCAGAGGCTAGCCTCAATCTCTGGCCCCTCTGTACTAAAATGGACACCGTCCACAGGGAAAGTCCAAAGTCCTTGGGTCTTAGCACCCTCTGAGCCCTAAAGAAGAGGCTATGTTTCCACTTGCTTTATGAACATTAACCATAAAATGACGCCTCACCCAAAAATGTCACCATCTCTTGAAATCCTGAGCTGTAGCTTGTCTCTGATGAAAAGGGAGTGGGCTGCACATAACTTTAGCAGAGCTAAATGCTTTGGGTGTTTTCTCTTCTTCATCTCTCATCTTTAATACTTTTATTTTACAGTTTGTAGCAAATTCATTAGATAATAAAGCAGTACCATTTAGTATTTGCTGCATTTCCAGTCGATTTGATTTTGAAATCCCACACAAAGCTCAGCATTGTTACAGCAGGTCTTTTCTCTCTCCATCTGACAAACTAGCTCATTAACTGCTAGAGCTGACAGTTTAGCAAACTCGCCCCCGCAGGGCACAATTCTCTGATTTTTTTAAAAAAGCTTTACACACACACACACACACACACACACACACACACACACCCCAACCAGGAACTGTAGCTACCCACCATAATCTCTACTTTCTCTCTGCTTTCAAATCCTCAAGATTGTCAGCATCTTGCATGCTTGTGCAACACACTTGGAAGATTAAAAAAAATTAAAACAATGCTAACAGCAGAATAACTTATGCTAATAAGAAAAGGAAGCAATTCTGTATTGGAAAAGTCCTGCTTGTTGGTGGGCTGTGTGAAAAGTCCCCATCTGCCCACATGTATGACTGATGAAGCTATTCCTAGTGGCAAATGTCCTTTGTTTCAGGGTTGTGGAGACAAAGATGGTCACTGGTATTAATACACTTTTTCCCTTCATGCCTGACTTCAGTCCAAGCTCATTTGTGTTCTTTTCTTCCCCACCTGAGGCAAAACACAGAAGAGCAGGATGAGGAGGGGAAAAAGAAGATGGGCCAAAAGGTCTCACGTCCATTATGGAGGAGCTTCTGTGGGATCAATTTTATCATCCATGAAAGGGCCAGGAGAGGAGGAGCAGAGGTAGAGTGTAAATCCAAACTCTGATATCCAGAAAATAAGTCGTTTGCTGAAACATACTAACTGAAAAACAGTTTAATTCACTTTATTTTTTTAAAAAAATAATCTTAAATATTTATTTTCACAATTTAGACTGATCTGCTATAGTGTGTGCTGGAGAGGAGACATGGGTTTGCTCACAGTCTGTGTGACACCATGTGCATGTATAGTGACAGGCTTTGACATTTTAACATTCATCCTGTGTGTGTGACATCTTTTAATTAAATTTCCTGG
Organism: Montemys delectorum; assembly: GCA_019843815.1. NCBI lineage: Eukaryota > Metazoa > Chordata > Mammalia > Rodentia > Muridae > Montemys > Montemys delectorum. The sequence continues at coordinate 27,642 of JADRCD010216764.1, forward strand.
CAAGTTTATTGTCAACTCCACACAAGTTAGAGTTATCTAAGAGGGAATCACAATTGAGAGAAAGCTTCTGTAACAGTCACCTCTAGGCAATCCTGTGGGGCTTTTATAAATTAATGATTGCCATGGGATGGCTGGTCCCATTGTGGGTGGTGCCTCCACTGGAAAGGTGTTTGTGGGGTATATGGGAAAGCAGGCTGAGCAAGCCAGTAAGCAGCCTTCCTCTGTGGCTTCTGCTTCAGCTCCTGCCTCCAGCTTTCTGCCTTGAGTTCCTGCTCTGACTTGTTTGAATGAGGAACAATGATGGGGGCATATAAGCAGAAATAAGCCCTTTTCTCTCTAAGTTGCTCACAGTCATAGTGTTTTATGACAGCAATAAAAGTCTCAACTAAGACATTAATGAACACAGTATGTTTCCTCTGATCTAATTAATACTTTTGTTATAATGAAAATTCATTTAAAATTGCAGTTTTCATCTTTTACTTCTTTTTTTACATTGGTTTGTTTTGTGTTCAATTTCACTTAAAGTTGCATGCACACTTCCAACTTTAGACTTCCCATCATTTAAACTACGTTTTGTAATACACTAAGTATGCACAGTGTTTTAAAATCCAACAGTTCCTATAGACAAATGGTTTTCAGAGTGTGTTCCTGAGCTGATAGTGTTAACAGTCCCCTGGACATTTGTAAAAACTGGCAAGGTCAGATGGAGCTAGAAAAAATCATCCTGAGTGAGGTAACTTAGACCCCCCAAAAGGCAAATATAGATGTATTCAATTGCATATTGATGTAAGCTGCTAAGTCTTGAATAAGCAAGCTACAGTCTATAAAACTACAGAGGTTAGGGGCTGGGCATAGAGCTGAATCACCCGAGGAAGAGGAAACAGAATAGGTAGCTATGGATGGACTGGAGGAGGAGGATTGGAACAGGAGGAACAAATGGGGAGAGGGAGAAATGAAGAAGGAGATTAGTGAGACAACACAGGGAGAGCCAGCTAAAACTAAGGGTTATCTGATGGGTCATATCTATATTTTTATCTAATCTCTCTATTTCTACCTCTCTGTGTCTGTATCTGTGTCTGTGTCTCTGTCTCTGTCTCTCTCTGTCTCTATCCCTCTGTCTGTCTCTCTGTCTGTCTCTGTCTCTGTCTCTCTCTGTCTCTATCCCTCTGTCTGTCTCTCTGTCTGTCTCTGTCTCTGTCTCTGTCTCTCTCTCTCTGTCTCTCTCTCTCTCTCTCTCTCTCTCTCTCTCTGTGTGTGTGTGTGTGTGTGTGTGTGTGTGTGTGTATGTATGTGTGTGTGTGTAACCTCAACAGAATCAAGCAGAATCCCAACTGAGGAAACCTCATGTCCCAGGAACGGGTTATAGGTAATCAAATTTTAGGTGGCCCTATGGGAATTTCCAAACAATACAGGCTATTTTAAAAGCTATTGCTTATTCTACACAAACTAATGGGAACGTCCTATTGCTGAAGATAACATCTATACTACTCATTGAAAATGGGCAAGTTGAGCGTCTGCCTACCTGGAGCCTTTGCCTCTACTGACTAGTGTTCAAAATACTGAAAGGTACTTTGAATGCTACCAAAATAGAAAGGTAAACATCAACCCAGCTACAAACTGATCTATACTGGTGACCTGCCTGCACAATGCATTGTTGGAATAGTAGCACAAATCTTGTAGTAGTAACCACCCACTATCTGACAGGGTTTAAGACCCACTGTATGAGATAGAATCTCTCCCTGACACTAATAAGCCAGACACCTAGGGGAAAACCAAATATTACTGCTATGCTCCGGGAATGTAACAATAAAATGACTGCCAACAACATTCTGGTATATCCATAGATAAATGTCTCAGTTAGTCATCATCAAAGAAGATTTTTCCTGCAGTAGATAGGATCTAGTAAGAGAGGATTTAATGCAGAAATCCAGATGGATAACATTCAGAGAGTGAGAGACCTTGGAACACTCAGTCCTAAATGGGTTGACTCCATCAAATCCCTCTTCCCAAGGCTCAGGGAACTCTGCAGAAGAGGAGGCAGAAAGATTGTAAAAGCTGGAAGGAATGGAGGACACCAAGAAACAAAGAAATCTGAACATAGCAGGACACACGAAGATATGTAAAAAGTATAGCAGCTTAGATGCTGACAAAGACTGAAGCAGCATGCACAGGGCCTGCATGAGTCTGGTGCTGAGTAGATCAAAGAGACAGAAACCCTTATCCCTAACCTAGTAACTAGCTCCTACTGATACTCACTTGCCAATGAAAAGTTAATTTTTCTCCAACAGAAGTTCAATGGGAAAACAAACCACTCTTAATGACAAAGCCCATGCCCAGTAGTTGTTAGGCAACACAAAACAAACCCATGGAGATTTGGGATGTTCTGTCTCATAATGCTTTGTCAGTCTCTCTCTCTCTCTCTCTCTCTCTCTCTCTCTCTCACATAGGGTCTTTGAAAATATATATGGCTTCTCATCTTTCGTTTCTATGAGATTTCTCTGTATATCTGTCTATATGTGTTACTTTAGCTCTTTCTTTGGCTCTTTTTATTCTGTTTGTCTTATTCTAGTTAGTTTGTTTTTATCTAATTTTATTTATTATGATTATTAGATGCATGTTTGTATGCTACTGAGAAGAAAATCAGAGTGTGGATTTGGGTAAGTGGCAAAGTGGGAGGATCTGAGAGGAGCTGGGGAGGATAAACTATAACCAGGATATATTTTACTAAGAAAAAAATCTATTTTCAATAATAAAAAACGAAAAACCAAAAACTTGACAATGCCTCAGCATCAACTGAGACCTGGAAAACCATAACCTCTCAGTGAGCTTCGTTTATACAGTTTTTTTTTTTTTTTTTTTTTTTTTTGTATCTGTGAATAGATCGTTCCCAATTTTCTAATAGTCTCTTACAAAGACTTGTCACATGATGAACAAGGTCTACAGGTAAAGACATTTATCTTGCCCAGACCAAGCAAATGGCTGGCAAGCTGTTTTCTAGTGTCCTGTGGATTTCTATGTAAGGGCTTCTTTCTTCCACTAACGTTCCCAGGTGTCATGTCTTCTTCTTTCTTCTGTTTCTTCATCTTTTGGGTACATTTCTTTTTAAAATTTTTATTTTATTTTTTATGAAAAGCCGTATATGCTAAGTGAATCTTTACACATTTGCATGTCATAAAATATTCTATATTGGGCTTTACAAGTGATAATTTGGGTAGATATAAAATCACTAAATAAGTAGCATTTTTTTAATGAGAATTTCATATGTGCAGTTTCCCAACCTTATCTTAATTTGAAAAGTCCAATATCATCCCAATTTTTAATCCTTAATACATGAATTTTTTTCTGAAAACCTTTACATTCACCTTTTTATTCATAATAGATATACAATATATACAACACAGTATGCATTTAGAATCAGTGTCTGACCTACTGACTCCTATTCTTTTCTTAAGGTAAATTTTGCTTTATGGTTCACCGGATGATAATATCCTTAACTTCTATGTTTTCTCTCTAGATATTTTATTTACATTTTTACCCCTCTGAATGAATTCTCAAATTTTTTACGTATTTACTTTCTGTTTCTATCATATCTATTTAGATGCCTGTTTGAAAGTTATTACTACCTTTAATTTTTACTATTATACTTTATATATTTCTGTTTAACTATATTTAACATGTAAGGGTTTGTTGGTTTTTTCTTTTCATTGTCATAACTACATATCTTTTTTGGATATCTTTTAGAATATAAAGAATCATTCTACTTCCCAGTAAGGTGAATGAGTCCCTAATCTAGTACTTTGGGATTGAGATAAGAGGGGTAGAGAGTTTAAGTCTAACCTACTTCATTAAAACCCTTTTATTTTTTTATTTAATTAATTAATTTATTTTTTTACTTATTCGCTTATTTCCTCTGAGCAGGTGGGGGCCTCCAGGGTATTGCCCCACCCTGGCACTTCAACTCTCTATGAGGTTAGGCTCTTCCTCTCCTACTGATGCCAGACAAGGCAGCCAAACTAGAAGAACATATCCCACATACAGGTAACAGGTTTGGAATAGCCCTCGTTCCAGTTGTTTGGGACATATATTAAAACCAAGCTACATATGTACCAGGAGACCTAGGTCCAGCTAATATATGTTTTTTGGTTGGTGGTGCAGACTTCAAGAGACCCAGGCATCCAGGTTAGTTGAATCTGCTAGTCTTCCTGTGGAGTTCCTATCCCCTTTGAGGTCATCAATGTACTTACTTATAAGTAGATATTAGCTATAAAATGCAAGTACCAAGTTATACTCCACAGACCCAAAGAATTAAACAAGAAGAAAAACCCAAGTGAGGAAGCTTGAATCTCATTTAGAAGGGGGAATAAAATAGTCACAAGAGGCAGATGGAAGGAGAGAAGTGGGAGAGATGGGGAGGGGGAGGGGAATGGAGTGGTTCAGGATCTGGTGTGGGGAAGGACAGGAGAGATGGCTAGATGGCCATGAAAATGAATGGAAATCTGCAACTGACAGGGATGTGGAAGTGGGGAGTATCTCTAGGATGAGACAGAGACCTAGAATAAGGGAGGTGTCCAAGAATCAATTGTGATTGTAAGAACTGATCAAAAAGGGTCACTTCATAAAAATTCTGAGGAGTCAGTAATGTCCATTAAGCCTAAAGACAGAAAGCTTTAGGAGAGTTTACTGAATGAACATCTGTCCCCAAGAGATGCCCTAATTGCAGGCAGTAATGCCTGGTTGCAGGAAATGCCCCCAGGAGGGGATAAATCTCCCCAAATATCTCCTCACCTGGGGTACAAAGGTCAATGGAAACAAAGAACAAAGAGCTCTACCAATGAGAGATAACCAACTCATGCTCTAAACCTATGTACTGAGAAGATATAAAAAGTGTGTGCTTTTGTTCCTTGGGGTCGCCTTTGCCTGAATGCAGGACGACCCCAGTGTACTGGAGTATTAAAAACCTCATGCAGATTGCCACAATCTCTGTCTCTGTGTCTTTGTGAGTGGGACAACATCCTGGACCTAAGACTCGGCTGTCTGAATCTTACAGAATGACCTTAGCTGTGACTCACTACATTGGGGTATGGAACTCAAAGAGAGTACTGCCTGTAGCCAGGAAGGAACCCCAGTGGAGCAATAGAGATACCAACCCATCCACAATACTTTCAACCCCAAATTTATCCTGTCTACAAGAAATGCTGGCCTGGGGGTGGGAACAGCACAGAGACTAAGGGAATGGTTAACCAATAACTGGGTAAACGAGACCTATCCCATGGGCAAGCACCAATCCCTAACATTATTAATGACAGTCTGTTAGAGTTGCAGACAGGAGTATGTTGTCCTCTGAGAGACTCCGACTCAGACAGATACAGAGACCCACAGCCAAATAGTGCATGGAGCTTGGGGACTTTTATGGAAGAATAGGAGGAAGGATTGTTTTATTTTATTTTTTAAGATAAAATGAAACCTAAAATGAATAGTTCTGCTTAATGTGTTATACTGCTCACTAAATTAACTCCATTCATCTACATTACTTTTCTGTTGTTTTATTTTTCTTCTTATTTGTTTCTTAGAATGAATTCTTAATGTATTTCCTGCCATATTCTTTGGCTTGCATGTTTGTATTCAAAGGAGTAAGCTGATGACAAGCTGCATTTCTATGAGTGAGCTTTGCAAATGAGCTATAGATTTAAAGTTATCAAACTGAGAAATTGCCATTTGGAAGTCCCCATATGTCAAATTCCTTCATAATTACATTAGAAAAACTTCTAAATATCTTCCCAGAATGAGATAAATTCATTTCAGAGACTACCTGAAAGTCTTCAAGTAGTTGAGGGGATAAATGAGGCTGGGTTGCTGGGATGAGAACATTGTAAGTATAAGCCCTTCCATCTTGGGGTCTATCTCACAGCTACTCCATTCTGAAGGTTTCTTTAAAGTGTGGACTTCTTTTTTCTTATCAGGTTTGACTTATAATAACCACAGGGTACAAAAAAATGGAAGAATACAATAAAGAAAAGAGTAAATTTTGCTTCTTAATTGAAACATTAGCCTATTCTCCTACTTGGTCATATTTCTACTTTCCAGGTTATCCAGAGCTTCTACTTTCTGGACTCTCCAACAAGCTCAAGTGTTCCTGCTTTTCCTGTCCATCTTCCTTAGACCCTTATCAGCCAACATTTTACTTTACTTTGCACCTGTCTTCAGAAGAGTTGTCTTCTCTTGCCTGAGATAAACATCACTGTGTTCTTGTTCTTTTATACCTTTTAGTTCTTATTTCCTTTTATTGACTGGTTAGCCAATGCTTGATAATTAGAAAAATACATCACTATATTTCCCTTGAATTTTATTAAATTAAAAACCAAGTAACCCATGGTTAGTAAAGTTTCGAAAACACAGGCTAGATGATCCCTAGACTAGACTCCATATCCATTTATCTCTAAATTCTTTATATGTAAAAGGACTTAAAGAACAAGGAGAAGGAAATGTTTCAGTCAAGATGCTAGCTAAGTTAAAATTTGGCCAACAGATACTAGAACTGTTAACCTTCTGAGTCAAAGGAGAGAAACTATTGGCTCCAGTTTAGAAAAGAACCAAGAACTGAGTTGATCTGCTCATGGGTCTGCAATGGGCTATTTCAAATGCCTTCAACAAATAGATAGATAGATAGATAGATAGATAGATAGATAGATAGGTAGATAGATAGATCAAAAATGATAACAATAATAGATTGATATATGATATATATGATTGATAGATGATAGATTATAAATAATAAGTGTTGATTGATAAATGATAGATAAAAGACATCCATCTAGATAATAGATAATTGAAATAGCTGTGGCTTGTCTTAATCATGCATGGGAAATGACACTGAGTGTACTTCTCTTGCTGCTGTGGGAGAGATAACTGTTAGCAGAACCTGCTTGGAGACACAGTATCCTGCCTCTTGTCCTCTGGTTAGAATTGTTTACATTGCTTTCAAATGTAATGCAAACAACAAAATAGGGCTGACTTCCAGAGAAGACAGTCTCTGTTTCCTTTTACTGCTCTTTAGTGGCTCCAGGGTTGGTGTGTCTAAGGGAAAAATAAACAGGAACTGAAGAAGGTAAATACTCAAATGAAATGTAAAACCATTTTCCTTCCTTTGTTTGGCTATTTTAGAACCTGGAATAGACTGACCACAGGCAGACATGGTAGGCACAGCACTTTTCCCTCACATACCAGAGCTCAAATCTCTATTCATTTAATACATTGGTTCTAGGTAATGCCGGTTAATATTTTCCCAATGTTTCAACCAAGTACTTGTTTTAAGCACGGTTTAGTACAAATCCTCTCAATTACAGTTACTTCTGTTCCCGATAGAAAGAGTGACTAAATGCCACTCTGTATGCTTAGTGATCTTGCATTCTGCCATGTATTTAGCACATCCATCACAAATACTGTGAATAAAATTATGTTTACCTCAAGCTGAACACTGCCAAAAAGGAAAAGTTAAATTCCGCCAAAATGTTGTATATCTTATCCCTTTGTGATTCAATTTAGGAACAAAGGAAGTAGAAAAGAGTTGTTTAGAAAGGAGATGCAGTCACTTGTATGCTCAGGCCACCAAGAGAGTAAAGAAAGAGACCTGGAAGGCTTCTTCTGCAGCAGGAGGGGTCATGTGACATGTTAAAATCTTTTTTCTGTGCATATTCAAAATGTGCTATTTAGTCCTTTTAAGGCAATTTTGTAAGATCCAGTCTGTTAACCACACAGTGAAAACAGGACCACTGGAAAAATAGAATCATCAATGTATGAGAATGCATGGAGGTCAAAAATTTTAGTTCCATAAATCATGGAATCAGCAATGTAAACATGGAGTTTTGGGTTGTCAGCACCTAGCCCACTGTTACTGCATATGCATGCTCACAAGCCTAAGGTTCACCCTTCCCACAGATGGGGCATGAGTCAGAGTAAATGTTTCTTTGGGATAAACAGCAACAAGGAACTGCTTTCAAGATGCTTTCCATACTTACTATTGTATAATCTACTAATCAGTCTCAGTAGAATGCAGACATAGAGACGAGGCTGGGCTCTCAAGGTAGAGAAGGTAACCAGCGGCTGTCCAAGTGGCTTCTGAGTGGCTTTGAAGGGGTTTGCCCCATGGAATCTCTATATTAGAGAGGGAACCCTTGGCTTGTCCAGATCTTGTTATCCACTAATGGCAAATGAATCATAGATAGTTGATAGATGATTGGTAGATAGATGGAAATAGATAGGTAAGTAGGTAGGTAGGTAGATAGATAGATAGATAGATAGATAGATAGATAGATAGACAGATAGATAGAGATTTACACTGAGCTGCTATTGAGTATAAAACAAACAACAAGAGAGTCCTGATTTTTAAAGGATGGATGGGTGCATGGATAGCTAGCTAGACAGACAGGTGATATGTGATACATTCATGATAGATGATGCAGAAATGAAAAGAGCTACTGGATAGTAAGCTGGTGGGAACCATGAGGCTAGAAAGTCATGTGCGAATATGAGGAGACATGGAGGGCAGAGAACCAAAGTAGTTGTGGCCTTAGAGATGAAATGAGTCACAGGAGAAACAGCCGTGCTCTCAGAGTCAGCTCTGGTGCTTCACTACTGTTCAATCTCTAATGCAATCTTCCTTTCTTGCCTTGATTATTTCATAACTTTTAATTTATGCATATGAGCATGTGGGTAGAAGTTCAAACCCAGGCCAGAGGAGGGCATCAGTTTCTCTGTAGGGGAGTTAGGAAGTTGTGATCTGCTTGATGTGGATACTGGAAACTGAACATAGGTTCTCTTCAGGAGCAGTATGCACACTTAATTGTGGGTGCATCTCTCCAGTTTCTATTTTTCTTTCCTTAAAACAATCACCCACATTCTATTTAGGCTTTAGGCCTCAGAAAAGCCTTTCTTACTCAATGCTAATTTGGCCCTTCTAGTGGAAGACACTCAGTCTTCAGCTGGCTGGGACTTCAGATCATGTACACAATGTCACCTTGCAGGTGAAAATTATAATTAATCTAGTATTGACAGGAGTTACTAAATGTCCATTCATAATGAACATAGTACTAGAAGAGAGATAGATAACAGGATGACCTTGAGGTTTCCAAGAACTTGTTATTTATAACTTAATATGGAAAATAGAGACACAAACACCTATTATTAACTGATTATGTATAGATATCCATTTTTATTTGGAAATGAACTTCTGACATTTTTTCATATTCAGTTCATGAGAGGAAAATTAATAGAACAGGAGTCACTACTGGTTCTCCCAAGCAGTTAATTTAATAGCAAGTATTTAATATTTATTCAGCATTTAAAGATTATAACATACATATAACTTGATGGAAAATGTATACTCTGAGAAGTAAGATTGTAAATATAGATGTATTTCAAACAAATTAAGAATCAGTTATGGTCTAAAGAATAGAGATTTCTAACTAGTACTCTAAAAATAGATGAGAAGAAGTAGGCAAATAAAGTTGATTTCTCTTAGGTCTGAAAGGGAAGAGGTGCAAAGAAAACCTGACTCAGGCATTCATCATTGTTGGGCTCATGATTAAAGGCAAGGGATCCAAAATATTACTAACTCTATATCATAGCATAAAAATCAGGCATGAAGCACTGTATTAAAGGTACAGTCTTTTTATGGAGTGCAAAAACCAAACATATAATAATGGATATATGTATATGTGTGTATATATATATATGTATATATATACATATATAGTATATATTTACTAATAGTATAAAATATACTATTAAGAGGCTGAATTCAGGACTCAGGGGAGAGCTTCCCTCCAGGGTGGACTTCAGCCCAAGGACTCAGGGCAGGCTTCAGCCCCAGGAATCAGGCAGTACCAGCCAGGAGGCATAGGCCTCAGGAA